>PPNM03000098.1:0-19427 GCA_003707275.3 Kregervanrija fluxuum | reverse complement strand
GGAGGAACGATTACAGGTGTGGTCCCGTAGATAGATAAGTTAATACTTACTATTAGAAATCGTGTAATCGATTTAGACTCAGAAGTTGTAAATAAATGTAAGAACAAAGTAAAATTAAATTTTATTCAATTTCTATAAAAAGATCTCTTTTTCAAAAGAGAGAAAAGGAAAAGGTTGTGAAACAGGTAGAAACTAAAAATTGGAATAGCACATATATATAGGTAAATTGAATTTAATTGTCATTAATTGAAATTGTTCATTTCTTTGTCTAGACTTCATCCCAATATCCGATTAAATGAATGTAGCCACATAAATAATATCATTATCAATGATTACTTTGATCTCATTGGTTTCTTCTACAGGGGTTATGCATGTAGTGTAAAACAATGGAATGGCATTAATTAACCTAAAAATAGGAACCATATTAATTGATTTAATGATACAATTTCCCAAGGTTCCAACATAAAGTCTTATTCCTCAATCCAGACCTTTCATCAATATTGTCGGCTGTTTTACGCTCATTTACAATCTGTTATCTTGATAAGCTATCTTGTCCTCTGATATTATTTATAGTTCTTAAAAATAACTCTAACTTAAGAAAGAAACCCAATAATTAAGTGACAAATTTATTAGTTTGGGAACACAAACAGATGACTTTAGAAAAATGTTCAAGCCTGGCTAGCTCAATCGGTAGAGCGTGTGACTCTTAATCACAAGGCTGCGGGTTCAAGCCCCGCGTCGGGCTCTTTTTTTTATTTTTAGGGTTCCTTCATTGAAATTAGTTAATGTAAGCTAACATCTTGCTGTAATAGAAGTGCATATCGATGTTTTGCAGCGTTATATTCCACAAGAAAAGTTATGTCTCCATGAACTATATTTATGTTTTTGCAAAAAAAAAAAAAAAATCTGACATGATTTCCCCGTACTGAATTGATCAGGTGGTTGAAAAACTTTAATCACACGAAAATAAAAACTGAATTTAGCTTAATTATGACCATGACATGAGAAATTAACGCATCACACTGTAAAATTGACAGCAAAGTATCTGAATTTGAACTACAGTATGATTTACTGCCTTTTCTTCATTTTAGCTTTTTTAAACTTACATACATAAAATATTCTCATCATCTAGAGATTATTTCAAATATGAGCATTCAAGATAATGTAAGTTATCATAAATAACTAATTAGTTATTATTATTATAATTATTATTATTATTACTAACAATTATTACATTATTACAGTCATCTGTTTTAAATCCTGAAAAAATTTCAAGTCCATTGTTATCGCCAAGTCAATCAGTCTCGGGCACAATTTTAAATTCTGACCAAAATGAAGTAATTTCACAATTTAAGATCGAACAGCCATTAAATATTCTATATTTCTTAGACTCTTCACAATCATGTAAATTACTATTTGAATTTTGTGAGGAATTTAAAAAAACTACCAATTTTTTCACAATTTATGCTGTAAATAATTGCAGGTTAAAAACATCCGAGGTTGAACTTAAAAAATTGATTAGTTCGTCCGGGGTTGATCAGCTTAAATTACTTAGCAGAGCTGATTCACAAGATCATAAAACGCTGGATCAACTACTGGTCGATACATGCAAAAGTGATCCTTTTGAATGGATTTTATTTCAAGGTGATAGCTCAAACATTGAATTAATTATGCATTTAGAGAGCTTAGGTTTAATTCAGCCCGGTGTTTCATTATTCCCAATTTCAGACGATGATAATGAAGACATAACTGAAACCCAAGAGAAAGATAAGGAAGAAAAGAAGGAACCTAACTTTGATAGTGAAATTGAAAAATATCTATCGGGCTCACCAGTCTACAGAAACATGACGTGTGACACAATGAGGAAAAAATTTAAGGAGATTGGTAAATGGTCACTTGTTTATAAGAAATCTAAATTTTGGAAGTGCTATGAGATATTAGATAGTTGAACTCTGTATAAACTACGTAAACTCTTCATTATATATGGTATACATTGTAGGTAAATATAATACATATTTCATTGATGACGACATAGCACGTGATTTTTTCGCTTCCTTGTTCGGATTTGATCTCCAAAATAAAATACTGAAAAAGAAACACGGTTGTGGTTAAATTTACCGCTGAAGAGTAGTTAGTTGCCTAGTCATAACTGTGGGGGTTTTATTACTTCTATATAGTTTTACCCAATTGCCTCACTTCACTCATTTGTTATTTACCTATTTATTTTCAAATTGATATTATTAAAACATAGTATTAATAAATATTTTAACATTATAACAAAATAATGTTTTTAAGGCGAGGAATTATCGGTGCAATTAACGTTGTTCGACCAAGGACTATAGTTTCCAATCCAAGATTTTATAATACGAAGTCAACATTACCACTTTTTGAGAAACATTTCAAACGGAATCAATTGAATAACAATGTTTTAAAAAATTCAAATTTACATTTGTTTAAATGTCAATTTTCAAGGTATAATTCAACAAATTCAGCAGCTAAAACAACAACTAGTCCAATAACTAGTCCAACAGCCAAAATAACATCTAAACCAGCGGGAAAAAATGCTGAACAAGAAAATTTAGTTGATGGTTCAAAACCCAAACAAAAAGAAGAAGAAGTTGAAAGACCATCACAAGTTAAAATCATTAAACAACTACTTTCATATATTTGGCCAAAGGGAAATCCATGGGCGAAATTTCGTGTTATTCTAGCATTAACGATGTTAATCACAGCTAAACTTTTAAATGTTCAAGTTCCATTTTTTTTTAAATCGATTATTGATGAAATGAACATTGATTGGATTGATAATGCGGGCATGTTAACAACAGCAATTGGCGCAATTATTATCTCGTATGGTGTTTCAAGATTTGGAGCAGTTTTATTTGGTGAATTAAGAAATGCAATTTTTGCAAGAGTTGCTCAAAGTGCAATTATGAAAGTCGCTCACAATACTTTTACACATCTTTTGAATCTTGATCTAAACTATCATCTATCAAGACAAACGGGTGGGTTAACAAGAGCAATTGATAGAGGTACGAAGGGTATTTCATATGTCTTGACTGCAACCGTTTTCCATATCTTGCCAATTACATTTGAAATTTCTGTTGTTTGCGGAATTTTGACTTACAACTATGGATCATCATTTGCAGCTGTGACATTATTAACAATGATTGCATATTCAATTTTCACGATTAGAACAACAACATGGAGAACCGGTTTTAGAAGACAAGCGAATAAGGCAGATCAAAAGGCAGCAAGTGTTGCATTGGATTCACTAATTAATTATGAATCTGTTAAATATTTTAATAATGAATTGTTTCAAGCAAACAAATATGACAAGGCGTTGGACACTTATAGAAATTCATCCATTAAGGTTGCAACATCACTAGCATTTTTGAATTCGGGTCAAAATATAATTTTTACAAGTGCACTAACAGCAATGATGTACATGGCATGTCAGGGTGTTGCAGCAGGATCATTAACAGTTGGTGACTTGGTTTTAATTAATCAATTGGTTTTTCAACTTTCTGTTCCGTTGAATTTTTTGGGATCGGTCTACCGTGAATTAAAACAGTCATTATTAGACATGGAAGCACTGTTTAATATTCAAAGAAATGAGATCAAAATTTCTTCCAAACCTAATGCACCGAAACTAGCTCTAAAAATGGGTGGTGAAATTAGATTTGAAAACGTTACCTTTGGTTATCATCCCGATAGACCAATTTTACAAAACTGTTCATTTGTGATCCCAGCCGGTGAAAAAGTCGCCATTGTTGGACCATCAGGTAGTGGAAAATCAACCATTTTAAGATTAGTGTTCAGATTTTACGATGTCAACTCGGGTAGAATTTTAATTGACGGCCAAGATATTAGAGATATAGATTTGGAAAGTTTAAGAAAAAGTATTGGTGTTGTACCACAAGATACACCGCTATTTAACGATACGATTCTAGAAAATTTACGGTATGGAAATTTACAGTCAACAAACGAAAAAATCAACGAAGTTATTTATGAAGTTAAATTAGATAAATTGATAAAAGACTTACCAAATGGTGTTAATACTGTTGTTGGTGAAAGAGGTTTGATGATTTCGGGCGGTGAAAAGCAAAGATTAGCAATTGGTAGACTACTATTGAAAAATGCTCCAATTACCTTCTTTGATGAAGCAACATCTGCTTTGGACACACATACAGAACAGTCATTATTGAAGACAATTAAGAGTGTTTTCAAAGAAGGTAACCAAACCAATGTTAGCATTGCACATAGATTAAGAACCATTGCGGATTCTGATAAAATCATTGTTTTAAAGTCCGGTAAAGTCTTAGAAGAAGGTACTCACCATAGTTTACTATCCGAGCCAGATTCATTATATAAAGAATTATGGGACATTCAAGAAAATTTGGATATTGATGAAGAATTGAAAGAGCAAGATACTGAAAAGGAGAAGCAAATTGAAAAAACTAGCTGATTGATTTATAAAATAGATAGATAAATAGATAATAAATACACAACGGTGTACGGATGTACCGCAGATAGTCGCCTCAGCCAATCAAACAACGCAAAGTTTTTTTTCTCCTTGCTGGTTTCCCTTTTTGGAATTAATATTTCGCTTTATTCGCTGTCCTTTTCAATCTTTCTGTTTGTTTTGCTAACAGCATGCTTTTGTGGCATATAAACAGATATGACAATTTGGCTTTTAAGATACATAGAGATTAGAAGTATAAGAAATATGGTTGGTACGTGTTATGGGTGTTTGGGGTGTTGATTATGGCGATGATGGTAATGGTAATTCTAGCATTAATTGTTACCGTATGACTGATTATTAATCGCCAGTTGGCAATAATTCATAGGAGTATTATCGTTATTATTACCGTTATTATCGGCTGAGAAGGTGACCTGCTATCGCGGCCATTGACATTCGACCTATTATATTGTAGACTGTAGCAATACTTTCACCTGCTATAGATCACTGGAACGTGATGGTGCAACGCGTAGCATTGAAAGTGTTGAAGAATTAGCGAAAATCTAAAAAATACAAAATTTGCCACCTGGTAAAATGAAGTATTTAAATGTTACCATTTCCCGATTTCTCTTTTTTTTACATTTTTTTCGCTCTTTTTGATTTTTACAACAAGTTTTTTGTAACACAATAAATGTCAGAGCCTGAAAAACTCAACAAATCCACTGATCTTGTTAATATTAATGAGAACGGCAATGGCAATGGAGATGATAATGAGAACGACAAAGGCAAGGGCAAAGACAAAGACAATGTTGATTTAAAACATAAATTAGATGATGATTTATTATCTTCAACTGAACCTGTTAATAAAAAACTAAAAGAAGACAATTCAGGTGAGCAATCACAACCGGCATCACAAACACAGTTAAACAATGAAATTGATGAAACATCAACCGCAAACACAGAAACTACTACAACGGTCACAACGAACACAACCGACACAATGACTCCAGCACCAAAACCAAAGAGTGAACCGGATATGGATAATTTACCTCTAAATCCAATGCCTCAGCATCAAAAAAAACATGCAGTGACCTCGATTAAGGCTGTTAGAAGATTAAAAGATGCAGGTCCGTTTTTAAATCCTGTTGATATTGTTAAATTGAACATACCATTATATTATAATTTTATTCCAAGACCAATGGATTTATCAACAATTGAAAGAAAACTAGCGGCAAATGCCTACGAAACTCCTGATCAAGTTACGGACGATTTCAATTTAATGGTTCAGAACTGTTTTAAGTTTAATGGTAAGGATTCTGTAATTTCTCAAATGGTCAGGAATATTCAAGCTAGCTTTGAAAAACATATGCTAAATATGCCACCAAAAGATTTGCCACCACAAGCTGTTAGTAAATCAAGAAGAAAATCTTCTTTCAATAATGATGTACCAAAATTAAGAAGAGAAAGTGCACTTGATAATGGAAGACCGAAAAGAGAAATTCATCCACCAAAGCCAAAAGATATGCCATATGATATTAGACCCAAAAAGAAGAAATTTCAACCAGAATTGAGGTTCTGTCAACAAATTTTAAAAGATCTAATGTCAAAGAAATATGATTCAATTTCTTTTCCATTTTTACAACCTGTAGATCCAGTTGCGTTAGATTGTCCCGCTTATTTCGAAATAATTAAGACTCCCATGGATTTAAGTACAATTTTAAATAAAATCCAAAACGGTGAATATGAAAATGCAACCGAATTCGAAAAAGATATTAGATTAATCTTTGAAAACTGTTATAAATTTAATCCAGAAGGTTCAGCCGTAAATATGATGGGGCATAGACTAGAAGCAGCTTTTAATGATAAATGGACGAATAGACCAAGGACTCCAATTTCACCTTCGGGTAGTGATGAAGAATCCAATGAGGAATTTGACGATGATGAAGAATTTAAAGTTGACATTAATAGTATTACAGATCCAACAATTGAATTTTTAGTTTCAAATATTGAAAGAATGACTCAAGATTTGAAGAGGATGAGGCAGGAAAAATATGATCAATTGAAAAAAGATTGGATTAAAAAGAAAAGTAAAAAGGGTAAAAAGGGTAAAAATAAAAGAAAGAGACTGAATAGTATTAATGGTAATGGTACTAATTTGGATTCGATTAACAGCCTTGATGGATTATATCCAATTCACATTACTTATGATATGAAAAAGGAAATTTCTGAAGCTATGACCTCAATTAATGACAAAATGTTAAAAAATGTCATTTCAATTATTAGAGAAGGCGTGCCAGATTTAGCAGATGACGATGAAATTGAATTGGATATGGATCAATTAAATAATGAAACATTAATGAAATTATATAACTACCTCGTTAAAGGTCAAAATAAAACTAGTTCAAGTTCCAAAAAGAAGAAAAAAGATGTCGATGATGAAGAGAAAAAAATTGAGAATTTGAAAAAAAAATTGCAGCAATTTGAACAGGCTGAAAAATCGTCTGATGATGATGATGATGATGACGATGAAGAAGATGATGAAAGTTCTGAAGAAGAATAGATAAATGGATGGATTGATGGATGTACATTGTAGTTTAATATTTTATTTTTTTTTATTTTTTTCGTTTGCCTATCTATCTGTTCTCCTATTATGCCATGTTATTTCATGTTATGTTATTTTGTCACTTTATTTTGTTATTTCGTATTCTATTCCTCCATGTGTATAATTTGTTTCTATGTATTCTAATATAAAGCTTTATTTTTATTATTACAAAGTAAACGGTTAAAAATCAGAGTGAAAAAAAAAGAAACGATAAACGACTCAATTTAGAACTTGAAAAAACTTCTTTTTTTTTTCCAAGCTCCCACCAATTTTCCTTTATCTTTATCTTACTTTCCTTTTCTATTACTTTATTGAATACACTGATTTTTTAAATATATATATATATATCTATAGATATTCCACTTATCTTATATATTCATATATACGTACCCAAGCTATGTTAGCACCTTTACAAGAAAGTACATTAAAAGTACTGAATTCTGGAACTAAAGCTCAGAATAATCCCACTAGCGATGGATCCGTTTTGTCAAAGCCTACTGCAACAACACTGGAAACATCGCTGCCAGTCCTTATTAATTATATAAAGAATTCAAAGAACTTGGCAACAATTGCAATCAATAACAATATTAAAGTCAATCAAAAACTAAATCAAAATCAAAAAGGTAAGCGACTGATTCCTATTTATTTGATTGGTAATAGATCATTAATCTTTAATATCGAGGATATGAAATATCTCTCAGTTAACTATTCAATTGTTGGACAATTATGCGGTACATTACCGTTAGCGCCACAACAAAATGTTCTTTTGGGATTCCCTTGGAGATTAACAGTTTATGAGGTTTTATATCTTTTATACAACAACATATGTTATTTAGTTGATGGAAAAACTGTTATTGAAAACTATTTGAATGATGTTACTTACGATGAATCAAAGTTAAATTTTTTAAATATTTTATTTGAAGAAGAATTAAATAGACAAAGGGAAGAGAAAAAATTGGAAAATGAATTAAGGTTAGAAAGACTTGGGTTAAAAAAGAAACATCATAGTGGTAGTAATCAGAATAAGAATATTGTGTTTATGGAAACACTAAATGATGATTCAAATTTTATCGGATTATGGGACTTTCATAATTTTGATAATTATTTCAATGATAAAAAGCTACAAAAAATCTTAGTAAACAAATTAATTAAACCAGGTAATGTTGCCCTATCTTCAATTTACTTGAATTTTAAGGTCTTTAACTATTTGAAATTAAATTTTAATCATTGTTTGTTGCCTGGTATGAGATTTGGAGGTAAATTTGTTTCATATCCAGGCGATCCTTTAAGATATCATTCTCATTTAATTGTTGATACTAGAGACTACTATAATGATGATATCGGATTATTAGAAATGAGTAATAGAGGTAGATTAGCAACAGGTGTTAAAAAGTTATGGCTAATTGCCGGTGAAAAGAAAAACCTAGGAAATTCAAAAGTTAAAGAAAAAATTATTTTAGATAAAGAGAATATCAACATTACTAATTATAATCTAGGTCACTCAACTATTACAGATTTATTTGGTAAGGAAGATTTAGAAAATACTGAGACTGTTTGCTTTTCTGTTGAATGGGCTGGTTTTGGTTGATAAATACATAAAGAATATATTTATTTTTGGGGACAATTAGAATAATAATTTTCAGGTTTATATTTTATTATTTTTTTTATTATTTTTATATAATTTTATTTTGGAAATTATGGATTTTTGCATTTTTATGGGATATAGAAGTTACACTATTTATTTATTTATTTTTTACTCTATTTTATTTTACTTTACATTACTTTATTATATTTATTTCTTACATCTACATTTGGTATATCTAACGCTTTGAAAAAACCAAGAAAGTAAATTAAATCAAACAGAAAGTGAATGGGTGCGGCTTAATTGATAAGGAAATTTTCCGCGTATGATCTAACATTTTTTCATGTTCCACAACTAGAAGTTTTATGCGATTTTTGGTTATCAAATTCATTATAAAAACATAAGATTATTCCATTATTTTGGTTGGTCTCGTATTCAGAGATATTTTTTTAGATTAAAATGACAGTGAAATTGGAAATGACAAGTAAAACAAATAAAACTAAGGTTATTATTATAGGTGGTGGTATTGCAGGTATCAAATCATCACTTGAACTTCATAAACATGGCGTCTCGAATATGGTGTTAGAAGCTCGTGATAGACTTGGTGGTAGATTACATACAATTGAAACAGGCTCTGGTTTGAAAATTGATTTAGGTGCATCTTGGTTTCACGATTGTCTAACAAATCCATTATTAAAAAAAAATTGGGAAAGTGGTAAAGTTAAATTCAACTTTGACGACGGTAAATTTGAATTTTTTAATGAGAACGGTTCAATTAGTGAAAATTTAAAATTGAATTCGGTTGCAAAAGAAATCACCGCGTATTTAAAATATATCTGTAGTCAATTAAATGTAGAAGATGATATTAGTGTTAAAGAGGCTGTTTTCAGTTATTTGAACGAGAAAAAATATTGCTTGACAGAAGACCAAATTAAATATTCTGGCCAGTTGGTTAGATATTTTGAAATGTGGATTGGATCGTCCTGGGAAATATTGAGTGCCAGAAGTATCTGTACAGATGAACACCGAGGTAGAGATGCAATGGTTCTAAATGGTTATACCACTGTCTTTAATGAAGAGTTAAACGATTTGATTAAGTATTCAAATTCCCATAATCAAGAAGATCTATTTAAAAAAGGCTTAGTTAAATTAGAAAAAATGGTTTACAAAATTCAGTGGGATAACGAGAAAAAAGAAATAGCAGTTTTTGTTAAGGATATTAAAACAAATAAAGTGGAAGTGTTTTACTCTGAATATTTGATATGTACAATTCCGTTAAGTGTTTTGAAATTGAATAATTCAAAAGAAATAGGAAACATCGAATGGAATCCTCCATTACCAAAATCAATTACAAACTCATTACAAAAAATTAGTTTTTCAAATTTAGGTAAGGTGTTTTTCGAGTTTGATAAATTATTTTGGTCAGCTGAACCTGATAGAATGTTATCATTAGCAAAAGAAGATAAAAAAATGACAGATGCAATAATTAATAATATTGAAAATTATCAATTTTTTAAGGGTACCGTTGATAAGCCAATTGGCTTGAATATTAAACCACATGGTGAAGATTATACAATTTTATTTATGAATTTATATAAACCAACAGGTAAGCCAATTTTATTAGCCTTGGTTTCAAGTCCATTAACTCAATATTTAGAATCTGCAACTAAAATTGAAATTTTCAATGTATTCAAACCAGTTTTTGCAAGAATCTCAGGTTTGAAAGAATCTGAAATTCCAATACCAATTGATATTAATACCAGTAAATGGTCCCATGATCCGTTTGCGAGGGGTAGTTATACTGGTATTACTGTTGGTGATGATTTTGAGCCAGCTTTAAAAGCATTAATTGAGGCTAAAGATATTTTTGATGGTAAAGGCAGGGTTAGGTTTGCTGGTGAAGGTGTTATTGATGATGGCAATGGATGTGCACATGCTGCTTGGGTTACAGGTATGAGAGAAGCAAACAATATTTTGAAATTAATTAGTAAATGTAAACTGTAGTTTATTCAGAGCTGTCGTAATTCAATTTATAGTGCCTTAAGTTTTGTTAAATAATATTCTATTAGTAAAAACAATTGTAACTGTAACATATACATAGAAGAGAAGAGAAGAGATGAAAGTAAGATAAGATAAGATGAAACAAAATAAAATAACACAAAACAAAACAAAACAAAAAAAACCCTATAAATACTACATGATGATACTAATAATAAAGATAATAAAAAGATAAAGACAAAACAAAACTATTTTACTCCATTCAGTAAGGTCTAAAACCACCTCTTCCTCTAGCTCTACCTCTAAATCTGCCCCTAAATCCAGTTCTGCCTCTAAATCCTCCTCGGCCTCTAGCGCCAAAACCACCACCTCTACTAAATCCTGGTAAATTTGTTCTCTTTTCGGTAACCTTTAACATTCTACCTCTAAACAATGTATCATTCAACTGCAAAGCATTCGGAATGGAATCTTTACCCGAGAATTCAATATAGCCGTAGCCTTTTGGATTACCTGTAAATTTATTCGTCATGATTGTGATTCTATTTATGGGACCGCATTCATTAAAATAAGATTGTAATTCTTCGGGAGTTGAAGCAAAGTCAACATTACCAACAAATATGGATCTACTGTCAATTTCTTGTCTTTGTTCGACACTTAGATGAGTATTTGGATCATCTTGTTCGGATGACTCCCCGCCAACCATATTAACATCATTTGATATTTGTTCTTGCATTTCTCGTAATTTCTCGGCTTCATGTTCCATTTGGGCCATTCTTGCCTTTAATTCTGCAATTTTGCTTTCTTCATCTGCAGTTGAAGTTGGTTCTGATTCAGCTACCTGGAATCCTGGCTTTTCATTTCCTTCTTTTGTTTCTTTCGTACCTTCAAGCATTCTAAATATTGAGTCTGATCCCCTACTGAAATAACGTAATATTGTGGTTCCTTTTGAAAAATGATCATGGAACTGAAAAAACCAAAAGTGAATTAACTTCCCTTAACGGCACGTGATAATAATTTGACAGAATTTACTAATATTACTGCGCCACTGCGTTTTTTTGTTTATCTTAATATGGGGCGCATGCATTTTATATTTTTTTCCTCTTAGATAGATCAAACTTTAGTAAACTCATGATAAGCGGGTATAAAACAATATTATTTCTTCTAATTTATATGGTAATACATATACACATACGCTAGCAGGTTTAACAAATGCAATAAAATAATACTCGATATGATCTCCACTTTTGCTATCACAATAATATCGTTATTTTTCTATATTCTTTCAAAGAATCCTAAGGTGATTGCATCACCTATTATTCAAAATGTTGACACATTTCACAGCAGCGACCAAGTACCGACGTTATCTATTATGGATATTCTTTCTTCAAATGAAAGTTTTACAGATCTAATATTAACTTTACAAAAAAGCGGTATAGTGGATTATGTAAATGAATTGGAAAATGTTACATTCTTAGCACCTATTAACTCAGCATTTGATAAAAATAATCTACCGTATTTGTCAATGAGCAAGAATGATATAAATAAGTTCATAATTAATGGAACATATTTTCAAAATGATATTAATGGCGTACAAATATTGAATACCTTAAACTTAAATGGTTCACCTTATATCGACGAATTCCCAATACCAATTCTTTTGGATAATAGAGAAGGTACATTTTTCATTGAAAATGCAAAAGTTACGATGCCTGATAATTTCGCAGTGTCAGTAGATTCAGTTGTTGATGGTATTGATGAATTACTTTTTGATCCGAAAGAAAATATTTGCGATTATTTTGAAAATTCCTTAAAAAGAGATACAGGACTAGAAAATTTTGAAGTTTTTACTAAATTTTTGATAAATGAAAATTATTGCAAAAATATGAAATTAACAAATTTGACGATTCTTGTTCCTTCGGATTCAATTTTAAATTTTAATGATATTGAAATAAATTACCTTCTAAATCGCAGAGGTAAACACGATAAAGATACTTTCCTTTCAAATTTTTTAGCACACGGTTTACTTGGTGGTAATTTTGGTAATAATATTATTCTCACGACAGATATATTAGGTAATGAATTAAATATATCCTCCAAACTTTTAGGGGATGAGATAATAGTTAATGAGTATTCACATTCCACAACTGCAAATTATTTATTATCAGATGGAATAATACATTATTTCGAAACAGAAATATTTAAAAATTCAGTTTCACCAATTTTTAATCCAAGATCTTATTTAATTGGTCTAGATCAAGATGATTTTGTTGATGAACTTGATTTCAGAAATTTATCTCCAATGATTGATAATAACACAATTGAACAAACACTTTTTATTCCTAAACATTTTAATCTGTTAAAGTTTAAAAATGACATCCACACTTTGGGAAATATGAAAAATAATTTAATTTATCATTTTACACAGGGAAAGCTAAACTTGAATAAAGAAATTTTAATAAATTCTCAATTCTGTTCTCAACCTTCATTAGGGCATTGCCAAAAATTAAAAATTGAAAAACTTAAAGATGGCAGTTTTTATGTTAATCATCATTCTAAAATTATATCGGAGAAAATCGAAATCGGTAATACTTATATATATTTTATCGATGAAGATTTTTTGTTACCTGAAAAATTAGAGGTTGCATTGTCTTCCATAACAGGTTATTCTAAAACTATTGAGTTTTTAAAATATTTCGGTCTTTTGAAATTTAAATCAAATAGCGGCCATGGTTATACAATTTTTCTACCAACAACTAATGCTTGGAAAGAATTAGATTTAACTTTAGATTATCTCTTAAATAACCTAATGGATTTAGAATTAATTGTTAAAAGTCTGATATTAAATGGTTTGATCTATGATGATTTTACTGGCTCTGAAAATGTGACAACATTGATTGATTCAAATATGAAATTAGAGAGAAAGTTTTCAAATAAAACTACTTTAATTATTAATGATAAATATGAAGTTCCATTTTCTTTTGAAAAAGAGATTTTATTTTCTGATGGAATTGTTCATCCAATTAATCAAGTTATATTACCAGAATCTTTGTCTATCTCTTTGTCGGATTTAATTAATACAATTGATAGCACAGAATTTGAAAAAATTTTAGAAATTGTTGGATTATCCGATGTTTTTAAAAGTGGAAATAACTATTCAATTATTTTACCTACAAGCAAGTCATTAGTGATGGAAAACATTACCTCTGACATAAATAATTTAAAATATCTTGAAAATTTTGCCCGTTTACATATTTTACCGGAGGATTCTTTACAAAGAGTTTTAAACTGTGAAGATGAGATTCCAACTTTGTTAAACGGAACACATTTATCTTGTAGGGAATTGGCATCTGGTGGATTGATGTTAAGCGTTAAAGAAGGAAATGATCATGAAGTTCGTATATTAAGAAAGGGTATTAGTACTTTTGGAACTGGAGTATTATTAATTGATAGACCCATTAACCCTTCTTGGATGGATACAGGAAACGGTCCTCTTCACCTTCATTTATCAGTTATCGCCATTTTGTTGGGCATAGTTATCGGTGTGTTTATCATTGCAGCAATTATTTCATGTTGCTTAGTTTTAACTTTCAGTGATGAATCCAAATGTTCTAATAAAAATAGCGACTTTAGTGTTGACTCTGCCAATATCAGTAGTGAAAATACCCCATTACTTGAATCAAGTTCTCAAAATGCAGCTGCAGATATTAACAACTGTGGTACTACTCCGGATAATGGTGGTATTAATAACCATGTTCGAAGAGTTTTAGGTGGTAAGCCTACGATTAAAGAAACCACGATATTTTCCGAACAATATTCCTCACATTCATCAAGTAGGCCGATTGATGTAAATTATAATGTTTAATAAAAGATGGTTTTAGAACTTAATTTTTAGCTCTTGTCTCTATAAAAATATATTTTTCAATTGGAGATTTGTTCATTTTTTTGTTTTTTTCCCTACATTTTTAGTCAGATCTCTGTTCATACGTATTCAATCTCTTTTTTTGTTTTCTAATATATATAGTATGTTTATAAAAGTTTTATTTATAAGGCATAATAAAACAAATATTAGTTTATGTCAAGCGTAAACTTAAACATATCTAAAACGGCTATATAATGACCTAAAATACCTAGCAACACAAAAACGTGCCAGATATTATGAGAATTCAAAATGTAATCAACCCACCCAAGAGATGAAAATTTACCATGATGTTGTGTTTTTGTTGGTGTCTTATTCAAATAATCCTCGAGTTTACCTGTGCGATCCAGTTCCATAATTGTTTCATCAGAAATTTCAAATTCATCAATAATAACATCTGTTCTCCATCTTTCAGGAATTAAAGAGCCATAAAAAACAACACCTGATAAATACCAAATAAAACTTTTTCTAAGTGGAAGATAAAGTTTCCATGCACGTAGAAATCCTGTTTGATAAGCAGCTGAAAAAAATGCAGCAATACCTAAAGCAGATAATGAAAGGAAAAATATTATACGGATTGGCCTTGATTCGGGTTTATCAAAATAAGGGGACCAAGCAAATACAACACCGACTATGCCAGAAATCAAAGAAAATGTTATGTATCCAATTCTCAGCCATGGGTACTCATATAGCGCAATGTGTTCTGTAGTAATAATTGAAGCGATAATTAGAATTGTAATACCAGTGTAATCAAAACATGCAAAAGTACATCTTAAATACAGTGTTGAAATGTTTGTGTACGTATGCCAAATAACAGAAAAAAGTAGACATTTTAATGATGCCACCAAAAATAAATACATGATTGCATGATCCATAGTGCTAGTTGCAGCATAGACTGAGGTGTTTGGGAAATGGTAAAACATTAGGTAAATAATACCAAACGCACCCAATAAATGTGACCAAATATTTGCACTTTCATTATGGCCTTGGCAAATACTTTTCAGAGCATGCTTGTGTGTAGTGCTGAATCTATAACCGAAAACAATAAACTTGTTTTCTCTCCACTGAAATGGTAATTCATAAAAATTTAAAAGTCTGGATCGACCGGCAACTAATGCTTTTTCATAATTGTATAAGGTATCTTTCAGTTCTCTTAGTCTTTCTTGTGGGTGTTTTGGCATAATATCGTAAGTTCTTTCAAATTCTTCAATTCTTTCGTCAAGTATATGTAACCCATCCCAAATTTTTTTAATAGTAACATTATCATCTTCTTGAATACTTTTACTTTCTCTCTGTTCATTGGCATAATAGTTATCCAAGATTTGACCTAGAGGATGTAAATTTCGGTCATGATTTCTTGCCATCTGAGTTTTGATTGACTTTAGAGTTTCAAATAATAAAGAATCTTTAACTTTAGATCCATCTGGGTTTTTAGTCAAATAGTTTTCGAAGGATTCTAATTTCGTTTCCAAATTTGATAAAAAGTTATCTAGTTTATTCAATAATTTCTGTTCAAGAGATGCTGGAGTGGATAATTGTAGATCAATAGATGAACTTGTTTCTGCTCGTTCTGGAGACATTGACTTTGACTTATTAACCTGTCTTAGGGACTTAGTAGAAGCCGACATATTTGAATAATATATGTGTACTTTATTGTAACTATTTAATTTTGCTTTGAGATAGGCAGACTAACTGAATTGTAATCATAAACAACAATGTACAAAAAGAATGAACTGAAGTTCCCAGAAAAATGTCTCGAAAAAAAAACCACGAATTAAGATATTTAATTTATTGCGTTTTTGGATTCGAACCCGTGACTAAATATGATAAATTGTTACTCGTGCGGAAAAGTGAATAGTTGGATTCTGCTATATTGTTTTTATCCGGACGGGTATTAAGACATAAAGAGTTTTATAATGGGATAACATTCGCAGGAGGAGCGGCTACAGGCGTAATACCCTAGAAAAATAAATGGATGTTTACTTTGATGATTGCGTAACCGTCGCTAACTCAGGAATTATGAATAAATATAAGAAATATAAGAGCTAGGTATAATAAAATTCTGTTTCAATTAGAATTTGATATGTTAGGTTTCGATAGCTGTTCTATATGTTGGAGAACAAGCACTCTAGTCTTCAAACTTATAATAACAATTAATATATTTTTAAAAAAACTTAAAGAACTTATAAAGTTATGGTAATTTCACAAAGTGGAAAATTGTCTCATATTTATATAGATAAGTGATTAGAAATATCTGTCAGACTGAATACAAATCTAGATTGTATTTTGTCAGCTTAATGAATAATCAATTCTAGTTACATTATCACACCACTCCATTTTTATTTTCGGCTACCAATAATATAACTCCAATGTTAAATTAAAAGACAAAATAAATAGTCGCGATGGAAATTGAACCCATGACCTCAAGATACGTCCAATGTGTTCAATCTCTAAACTACGCCTCTTACTTCAACATTAACAATCACTATTAGAAGAAGACGAGTTAGTCAACCTGGATATCTCCTGCCCTAGATACAGTTATGAAATGACTAGTAGAGTTAGACATGCTGTCATGGTGGAAAAATACTTTCGGTTATACAATTAATATTGATGAACATTGGGATGATGATTTTACAAAGGAGGTGGAAGAAGAAGAAGAAAGAATTAGAAAAGAAAAAGACGATGAAAGAAGAAGAAAAAAAAAAGAGAAGAAAGGAAAACTACTTCCATTACGGGAACTCCAGAAGTTGAAATTGCTGTTGAAATTGAAGATATTAAAGCGGAGACTAAGGCGTAAAATCAATGATTAATAGATTTTAGTTTTAAATCTTGATAACTTAAATTATATGTCATGAGTTCATAGACACATTATTGTTGAAGTACAAGCACTCTTGCCTCCAAACTCACTTTATATTACACTTAATAGATTTTAAAAAACTTAATTCGCAAAATTATAAAATTTGGAATGTTGGCAAAAGTTGGGAATTTCCACCTCCTTTCATAGTGATAAAAGAAGGCAGTGCATTGCGACAAAATTGCTCTGGAATATACCAGAACATAAACTTTTAACTCATCAAGTTCATCTACAACATTCTAGACTATTCTAGTCTTTTCTTGATCATTCTGAAATATTAAATAAATACTCCAATGGAAGTTGAACCCAGAACCTCATGGTTATTGTTCAACACCTTGTATTTTGAATTACCAGAATTACCTCAACACCCTACCATAATGAAAAATACACCACGCAAAAATAAACAAAGAAAACAAAATGATGGACACACAAAAAAAAAAAAGATATAAGCCAATCTGTTCAATCAAACAAAGTTGTTCTCTAAAATTACAGAATTTCAGTTTACTTAATGGTCTTGTCATTATACCACGCGTCATATTGGCGTAGAAATTGGACGTAAATTGAAGGTTTTAGCTACCAATTGCTCGCAAATAAAATGTGTGAAAATTATGTTTAATTTTGAAAAAGTGTAATAGCAAATGTTTGAATAGTTGAAAAGAATCAATTGATTGGTTAATAGTTAATTGAAATCTTGAATTAGCTAAAAAGGCAATGATAACCGATAGAATAGGAAATTACCGATATGTTAATCTATCAAGATAGCTTATCAAGATAACTTATCAAGATAACAGATTATAAATGAAGGTAAAACAGCCGACCATATTGATGAAAGGTCTGGACTGAGGAGTAAGACTTTATAATTAAAATAACATAAATAGGACATCATTTCTATTTATTTAATTTATAACTTTAAATAGTTTTTATAAAGTATCAATATATACTATAGAATAGTTATCTATAACCAACCAATAAAACTACAATTAAAACAGGTTTCCAATCTTTTAATCCAAATTAAAAAATACAATGTCATTCCACTTACCAACTGATATCAATTCTGAAGCCAGCAAAAATTGCTGTATTGCTTTAAGTAGAAAAGCTCCACAAGAAAAGATCATAAAGGAGCGTTTTTGGCCGTTATTCAAAGAATGGTTCATTGCAACACTTTCAACCTACTCTGTGTGAAAATTAGGAATAATTTTATGAAAGTATAGTAATCAGAAAATGTTGTTAATATTGACTGGTGAGATTGAGAAGATTAGTTATTCCTAATTGGGAATAGCGACAACTAATTTGTCGAATCTCAAGCGAGAATGAAAATTTTATGAGAATTTTCAAATAAATATAAATAGTTTATATATTTTTATGTATATTAAAAATAACGTGTAATATATGCAAAGATAGTATTAAATATAAAACTTAATTATAAAGAAGATAAAGAGATATAAAAATAAAGAGGGGGGAATCGCTGCCTTTTATGTTATTTTCAAGTGCGAAGATTTGAGAACTCACTTTCTTAAATCTCCGACTAGGTTCCGACGAACACCAATTCCATAATCTTAACAGTCTGTCTTCGTGAAAGAGTCTGTGATTCTACTATCAAAATACAAATCAATTCCATAATCTAAAATCGTACCGACATTTTGTTGAGGGTTTTCAACCGAAGTCATGTTCATCAATTCTGCAAAATTGTATTCCAAAGCATAGGCTGAGAGTGATGTGGTAAACCATTCTCTGAATAATGGCCAGAAACGTTCGTTGGTGACCTTTTCTTTTGGAGCTTTTCTGCTTAAGGCAACACAGCAGTTTTTGCTGATTTCAGTACTGATATCTGCTGGTAAGTGGAATGACATTTTGTATTTATTCTTTTAATTTGGATTAAAAGATTGGAAATCTGTTTTAATTGTAGTTTTATTGATTGGTTATAAACAACTATTCTATAGTATTAATCGATAATTATAAAAACTATTTAAGTTATAATTTAAATAAATAGAAACTATGTCCTATTTATATTAT
>PPNM03000097.1:0-19491 GCA_003707275.3 Kregervanrija fluxuum | reverse complement strand
GTTCGGCGTCGGAACAGTTCCTTGATATATTTCGGAGTTTCACTGACTCCGTTAGAGTCACGTGAACGGCTTATCAAAGAATCAAAGTCACGGAGAAGTGACTTCGTCTGGGTTCGTTACAGCCTTCAGTATGTCAAAGGGGTAGTGATCCCATGATCATCCCAGTTCCGAAAAAAATTCTGCACTCTGTACCGACCCAAAATAACACGATGTTTGAATTTGTATGTAAAATTCAGAAAAATTGATTTTTACTATGAGAATTCGATCTACATTAGCAGTCCCCAAAACTCCCGCTCTGGGACTTCCAAATTGTGTAGCCAACAGGCGAAATGGGACGATTTTGTTTCCTCGGGGCGATTCTCAGGCCATTTCAACGCTCGAGCAGACCGGTCTGCTGGATCACCTATGCAATTTTATTGTCTTCTTTGGGAAGTCACATCTGAAACATCAAGATCGAACCAGTTAGACGCTATGTGATAATATGTGATAACGCTATGTGAGAAGCAGCATTTCTAATAGCTATGAGTTCTGTAATCGTACGCTACAGTATTTGGTTAATATTCGCTATGGGCATGGGTGATAGCTATATTTGCAAAACTATAGATAATACAATTATAATACAATTATAAAATTAACGATTTTCATTTGGATAATTAAGTTTCCAAAAGACATCTTTCCTTAATTCGTCAACTGACACATTTTTTAGAACAACAGTGCCATTTTCTAGATCATAGTACCAAATCTGTTTTAAGGTCTCCCAAGATAGTATATATTGTAGTAGTTTATCATAATTTAAACCAACCTGATCTAGACCATGTGAGTCGTCGCTCAAGCAAAATTTAACACCTTGTTTGAGCATTTCTTTCATGATATCCCTTTTAGGATAAGACGTATCCCAACCTTTCCTGATTGCACTCGAATTCAGTTCAACAACCAACCCCAACTCGACGATTTTGCTGATTATATTAACAATTAGTAGCCAAACATCGGGCCAGTCAGCTTGCAGATTGATATTATCTTCTTCGTCACCAGAGAATAGCCTTATTAAGTCAAAATGTGCAATGACTTCTGGCTTTAAAACACTAACCATCCTATCAATTAACTTAAAATATTCACAATACAAATTTCTAATTCCCCCGCATTGTTCCCGAGCTCTAAGCCATTCAGTTCTATCGAAATCAATAGGTATCCCATTGACATGATGAACAGATCCAACGACAATTTCAACATTGTATTTGGATCTCCAATAGATACATTTGTTTAAATGCTCCAAATCAATTCCACACTCCGACTCAAACCCGACAAGTAATTTTGTTCTAATCTTTTCATTTGAGTTAACCTCAGATTGTAGTTTCCTAGCATGAACTAAATATTCCTCAAATTTGTCGAACAAATCACTCGGTGTTATCTGTGATTCTTCCGGATATAAATTTGATGCATTTAATCTTGGACAATGCTCTGTAAGACAAAAGATGCGGAATTCTTTTGATTTAACTAGTTCAATTATATCGTTTAAATTATCATGTCCATGTAACGTATATGTACCAGAATGTGAATGATGGGAATAGGGCATTGTTTTCCGAAAAGTTGTATGACAACGAAAATAACTGAACCACTATAAATTGGTTAACAAGAAATTTCCATTATGTAATACCCAGAATACCGCGTATACTATAAATTATTTACATTATTTTTATTATATCTAATGACATCTATATATATGAAATTTATCTAAAAGTATCCAAAACTTTTCAATCTCCTTCTTCTTTCAGCTTCTTCCTTTTCAATTTTATATTTAATGAAAAGTCCATATGCAGCACCAACACTTAAACCACCCAAATGGGCAGCATAATCAAATGATCCCCATCTGAATACACATCCAGCGATATTATAAACTGCAAATAATGCAGCTGCAGTTATTGCACCACCAGGAATAGGGAAAAAGAAAAATGCAATACCGGCACTTGGAAATAAAACTGAAAATGATCCAAAGATTGCAGAAATTGCACCGGATGCACCCAGTGAACTACCGTAATATTTAAATAAATATGAATAAACCATTGACGAATATGATGACCAAACTCCTGCAATTAAATATAAAGATGTAAAACCCTCTACGCCTAAAACCGAAATCATGGTACCAGAAAATGAATATAAACAACCCATATTGATTAATATATGAAATGGATCTTGATGCGAAAATGTTGATCCAACCATCGACCAATTCGAAACCCTAGTTAATGAGGATCTATCCATCAGGAAATAGTTTTCAAGAATTCTATATAATCTGGTATTTGAATAACGGATATGCCACAAACCAAAAACTGCAACGTTTAATCCAATTAAACCATAAATTAGTGTTTGTGGATGACGTCTGAAATATGAAAGTGGTGTATATTCAAATATATATGGGACAGTAAAATAGGTACCTAGAGAAAACAAAACAGTAAAAAGTAATGGACTTAAAATATTATTTTTAAGATTATTATAATTTGGTTTTCTATAACCTGCTGAACGTCCATATGATAATTGATTGAATGTGGCAAATCTTTTATGAATCAATGATTTAATTGTACTGGTAAGTGGGGTTCTCAAAGTATTAATTTGCCGAAAGTTATACTTACTAACAAATGGTGAAATGCCAAAAGATTTCTGCTGAAAGAGTCTTTTGGAAGATAAAATGCCGATTCGTAGGTTAAACATATTTAAAGCTATTTATTTGTAAAAAAAATGACATAAAAATGGAAAAGACGGAATAGGTAAAAATATGTTTAGAAATATTTTAGTAGTTACAAGAGCGAGATAATTTTAATGAACTTTTTTTATAACTTTAATATATGTAATTAATATGACAAATAAAAAGCAAATATAGACAAACCTACACGAATATTATCTAGATTTCCTCCACAACTAAACCATCATTATCATGATTTTTTTCTTCACTGGAATCGTCGGCTTCTTGTTGCTGTTCTAGTTGTTGTTGTTGCTGCTGCTGTTGTTTGTGTTGTAATTGTTGTTGTTGTAATTGTAATTGTTTCTCCTTCAATTCTTGTTTTTGTTGATGGAAAGTTTGAATGACTTGAGGTGGAGAAACTCTCTTACCCTTTTTAACGATTAAACCTTCAATCAAACTTTGCAATTCAGTAATTTTTGAACTCCAGTCACCTAAATATTCACTAACTTTAGTCCAATCTTCAGTTGATAAGGCTTTAGTATAAGTAATATTATTCAAGTAAAAAGTTTCTGATGATTGGGATAATCTACCAGAAATTAAACCTTGATGAATACAATCAATTAATAATTCTTCGATTTGTAATTCATCAATTTTAATTGCATCTGAAATTTGTTTATATGTAAATTCTTCCGATGTATTTTCATTTAAAAATCTAGTTATCAACAAATATTTAAATTTGAATGACAAATTACTAAAATTTAAAGACGTAAATTTTGGTCTGAAGTTTTCAATTGAACTGGAATATTCATTAAATTTTAATTCTTTATAATAGTTATAAAGTTCAAGTAAGCTAGAATCTTTAATTTTTGAGTCTAATGACAGATCAAATAAATCGACATAAGAGTTAGAGCTTAAAGATTTAATTGTAAAATTTTCAAATGCTGCAGTGTTTAATGACGTTTCTTTAGCAATATTTTTAAAGAAATTTAAAGCATTTAATTCATTCTCAATATAAAATTGATTGAAAACTTTGGTAACAATTGATGAATAGTCTTCAATTGGTAATTCAATTTTGTTTAACCAAATTGATAAATTACTTGCAAGTGGCTCTATGGTACCTAACAAATTATTTTTAGAAATTAAGTCAACAATATGGGAAAGGATAGTAAAACGAAGTAAAGATGATGGTGTTAATAAATTAAAAATATTTGATAAGGCAGAAATCAATGATGTAGTGTCAATTGTAGTGGATTGATTAACATCCAAATTTTTAACAACAATCTTTAATTGTTCTTCAATGTTATCAGATGTCGATAATAAGTTTAAAATATACAAGTATAGATTAAATGTTGGTTCAAATGATTTATCAGAAAAATTACTCAGGAAAAATTTAGACGAATCTAATAATTCCGATAATAATTCATCATTATTATTTGCTTCAATTAAGGAATCATATTGGGTTTGATATTTCTTATCTTCAGTTTTTATTTCCAAATCCAGAATAGCAGCATATTCTGTGACAGTTGATGGTAGGTCGTTATCTAGCACGATGTTAAATGTCATGGCTGTAGGTTTCTTAAATAATGACTTGTTTTGAATGTGAAGTAGTTTGGTGGAAAATTGAGTCCTTGAAAACTGAAAGTGAAAAAAAAAAAACGCAAATTTTTTTTTTCAAAAAACTTAACAATTTGGATTACCCGGCAGTTCAATTTCAAATTCAATACAATTATTTATTAATCTCAACTACGTTTCACACGTCTAACACCTTTTAGTCAACGATATGAATGATCTTTTACCGTCTGCTAGTTACTCAGCACCTGGCATAACTAAAGAGTTTGTCACTGTGACCACTTCTCCCGAAAATTTATCAACAAGTGGAACGACTACAGGTCCATCATCATACCTTTTAGAGTCCACAAATGGTCAATATATAGATAAAGATAAGCCTTCAGAATTGAAGAATACAAGAATTGGTAGACTAAGAGGGTACCTTACAGAACTTCAAGATGATGTTAATATATACTTAACTGAAAGAATGGCATCAATGCATGATAACAAAGACAATGTGAAAGATTTAGAAAGAAGAATATTGGATGACGGTGTTGACGAAGATGAAGATGATGAAGATGATGAAGATGATGAAGAAGAAAAACAGGAGCAATAATGATGATTTATTTTGTAATATATTTTTAATTTATACTGGTAATTGTAACTAATTGATTTGATTTAGGTATACCCCACAAACTGAATAATGTTTCGAATTACTAATCCGCTTCGGACATTTTAAATTTATTTTTATAAAGTTTCTCTAACGTTGGTTTGGCATTTTGATTTCATTTTATTTTATTTTATTTTGTATGCGAAATATAAATGTTTAAACAAACAATCAGATATATATCCACTGTATCGAAGTCAGGATTGATTCCTATTAGAAGGGAACAACCAGTGATATTCGTTTCCGGTACAGATGCATCAAAATTTTTAAATGGATTATTGACTCTTAAACTTCTGCCATCATTTGTCAAAAAAAACCAAACAACAATATCAGATGCTGATATCAATGATGAAGTTAATAGACAACACTTAAAGTTTGAAGAAAATGATATTCACTCATTAAATTGGGGGTTATTACATGAAGATGAATATGCTGAAAACACATCACAGAAATTAGGTATACGTAGGGACGGTAATTTCACCACGATGCTGAATTCAAAGGGCCGAGTTATATCAGATTTATTTATTTACCCAACACCGTTTCTAACAAATAAAGATAGTAGAAAGCCATCTTATTTATTAGAATTTACTAATACCCAAAAATTTTCCCAGATCTTGATGATTTTGAGATTACACAAGTTAAAAGCAAACGTTGAAATTAAATCTTCGAAAATCGATTCATATTTTTACTATAATGATAGCGAAAAATTTGAAGGGTATAATGATCAATTGAAAAGTTATTTTAGGAATGAAACATCAAATTCACCAAGTATTGCTTTAAGCAATGCAAAATTGTTTATTGAAAATGAAGAGTTAATAAATCCAGATTTAAGTTCTTCTATTCTTGGTTTTTCGTTTGATGAAAGATGCCCAAATTTTGGCCTACGTGTTTTAACATCTCCATTAAATGTTGGTGAAGATAAATTATCTGAAACAATACTTTCACCAAATTTTATTAAGAATTTTGAAATTCCGCCCATAGAAACCATTAAACACTATAATTTAAGAAGATTTGAGTATGGTATCGTCGAAAATATTGACTATCCAAAGGGTAAAGAAACTTTACCATTTGAAAATAATTTGGATTATATGTGTGGTATTAATTATAACAAAGGATGTTATGTTGGACAAGAATTAACTATTCGTTCATATTTTAGTGGCAAAATTCGTCGTAGAGTTATGCCTGTTACTTTTAATAAAGATGTTAGTGAATATGATGATTTGGAATTAAAAGTTGAAAAAACCGGGAAAAATGAGGCCGACAATAAAACAAATGTTGCGAATAATCCATTTGGTAATAGTAGTAAGGTTATTAAAAGGAGAAAAGATGAGAGTAAAGTAGGTGATGTGATCACTCACGGCGGTATTACTGGGCTAGCGGGGGTTGATTTAAAATTCATTGACCTGGAAGAAGGGAGTGAAAAATCCTTTATTGTTTCATCGAAATCACAAGGTGTGGTTCCTGGACTTACGGGTACCGTGAAGGTTCCAGATTGGTGGCCCTTAGAAGAGGAAGAAGAAATTGATGAAGATGAAGGAAACGATGAAAAATGAAAAGTTAATTAAATTAGATTAAATTAAATTAAGTTAGATTAAAGTGTTCTATACGTTTTATACAGAAACATGCCATGACATAATAATAAATAAATTGCATTATTTTTTAGGTAATTTTTCCAGCAACTCTTTTGGGATATTAATACCCAATTCATTGGCCTTTTCGATAAGTTTTGAGTTATCTGCTCGAAGCTCTTCTATATATTCTGAAGTTTTATCCATAATCACCAATTCAGATCTACTTTCGTGTATGTTTAGAGTAGGCACAATATCCACCAGTTTATCGAATGTCGCACGGATTTGTTGCCGCCTCTTTTGTTCCGATTGAATATGATTCTCTTTCTTCTGCTCTGTACTCAGATTAGAACTGTATGTTCGTTTTTTTATTATTTTCTTCCTTTCGGGAGAATCTGCTAATGCTCTAGGCTTCGTGGGCAGCGGTTGCTTCGGTAGTATTGGCTGTGGGGTAGCGTAATTCGAAGATGGTGTATTTGAACGTGATCGTGACCTTGATCGTGATCTAGAAGCCATTACAGACATGATTGGTATAGCTGTTAATGTTATGATTTGCAAAAGTTCCAGTGAAAAATTGTTAGATTTGGAAACCCATCTCAATCATGATGAGCATGTGAAAATGTGCATTGAGCCCGATTTGTGAAAGCTGGTTTTTGCCGTATGACGGCTTCAGGATTCGAACGCAGAACCCAATGCCTTTTATACATAAATCAAATTTGTTTTTTTTTAGTATCCCGCATTCCGTTTTGAGCTTTCAGTTTACGTGGCTTAAACATCTTTCTTAAGCTTCAACACTAAAAAATACTATAATTTCATATTGGTTTTAGCCTCAAATCATCTTTGTTATCAAGTAAATTTCAATTATAATCAATACATAAAATGGCAAAATCAATTGCAGACTATTTGGAGTTTTCAAACATCACTTTATTCTACCTGTCTATCCTCATTTTACTGTCAGCTATCACATCATATGTTAGAGTTGAGGCTTTTCATGCTTTATTGCCAGAAAATCCACTTTTGACTTTTAATGATGTTATTATCCCATCATTACAATTGGTTCCTGCTGGTTTTTTTTTAAATCCATGGACTTTATGGACATCAACCTTTGTTGAAACTTCACCATTACAATTTGTTTCTGCTTTGGTGATTATATATTTTGGTGTCAACTATCTTGAGTCACAATGGAATCCACCTTCAGCGATTAACAAACCGCAAATTTCTGAAACGATCAAATTTTTAACAATTACTACAATTTTATCAAACTTAACATCAGTTTTAATTATTGATCTTAAAAATATGATCACATCATCAGATGATAAAGCATTAAACTTGCCAATTTCTCATGGGATTTTCACAACAATTTTACCATTTGTTGTTGTTTTAAAACAATTAACACCAGAAACAAATATTAAAATTTTTCAGCTACTAAAATTTCGTGTTAAAAGATTGCCATTTATTTTAATTTGTGTATCAATATTTATTTCAATTATTTTGAATTCCTTATTTCCATTTATTCCTGCGTTTAATTCATTCTTAATTTCTTGGGTCTATTTGCGTTATTCTCAAAATATAATGGTTACAGATATTTTACCTCAATCAGAGGTTCCAACTTCAAGTGTTGTTCGTGGTGATGCATCAGATACTTTTGCGTTCATTGAATTTTTCCCCGATGTTTTAAAGGATTTTGCTAGACCAATCTGTGATGGTTGTTATCAATTTGCCGTCTTTTTAGCATTAGTTAGAGGGTTTAATGATGACGATGTTGATGCAAGTAATTTGAGGACTATTAAAAGATTAAATGGTAATAATAATAGTAATCAATCACATAGTTCTTCAGATGTTAATGCGGCTGATTCCGATAGAAGAAGACAAGTTGCTTTAAAAGTTCTTGAACAAACTATAGATAGAAAAGATTAAGGGATATTTCTTTTGTAAAAAAATTATTTTAAGTATAATAGAGTTTTTAAAATAATAAAAATAAAAAATACTAATTTAATTACAATAAAGCTAAAAACGACTAGATGATCACAAGGTAAAAATGTAAAATGATGAACCATTAAAATACTAATTTAATGTCTTCTTATTCTGGATTCTGTGATTGTTTCCAATATGGTTGCAATAAAAGTTCACATTTATGTTGAGCAACACAATTTCTAAAAGAAATAACTAAATCTCCTTGTTTATAAACAATTTGTTCATTTGCGCCATTTTCAGATTCTGATGCACAAATTGTTCTTGGAGGTATAAGCGCAGTTTTACTCAATAAAACTGGATGCCATTGTAAAATATGTGATAATGCATTCGTCTCATCTCTACGGAATGAAGGATACTTCCTAAACAAAGGATCAACCCAAAATTCTAATAATCCAATACCATAAATATCATTTTTAACAATGAACGAGTCTGTATTTAACCCTTTATCGTCTTGAGTAATAATTAGACTGATCTCGTTCGCATTTGAATTTTGATAGGTTTTAACAGCACCATCTGGTAAAATAATCGGTTGATTTTTCAAAATAATAGGATCTAATGCCTTTGCATCGATTATATAATCAAAAATATTGATATCTTCTCTCATAATAAATGAATTTTCATCAATATACCAAAAATACTTTGCATTTGGAAATGCATACATTGCTTCTCGAATTATAAATATCCTAGCCCAATTTGTTAAATCATTATTAAATTCCTGTAATAATGGTATGAACTCCTGAATCCAGCGTGAATAAACTGCAAAACCATTTTTATGAGCATAATCAACTCTATTTTGAATAATTTTAACTAAATAAGTTATATCTAATCTTTCATAATCAATACCTGTAACCAAAACAATTTCAGGATCCTCGTCACCTTTATAAACTCTATGGCCATTCGATTTGAAATGCTTCAACGCTAATTCCAATGGTGTTTCAGTGGATGTCTTCTTTTCCTTAATTTCATTACCTTTATCTAGATCTTCAAAATAATCTGGTGAATAAGAATACAGTTTAGTATTCCTACCATTCTTTGAAGATGTCTCAACTTTAAACAATTTGTCCAATGTTAGTTCCTGCAAATGGGGAGCTTCTTGAATCAACGGGAAAATATATTTTGTTGTTTCAGGAATTTCATATCTACCAAATAAATTATGTGATGATTTTGGACCCAGAAATTCTTGATCTGATAACTTTGAGAATGAATATCCAGAACTTGAATCACGTCTTGAAAAAAAATTGAATATAGATACCGGAAAAATAGTGCCAGTAAAAATAAAATTGGAAATTAGTAAAATTATTAAGACCAGTAGATATGTACGTGGTTGACCATATTTACGAATTGAACGTAAACTATAGATGGGCAGAATTGATTTTTGTGATCTTGCTTTTAGATCTGATTTTCTTGGAATACCTAAATGCATTTATCAGGTTAAATTTTATTATGTTTGAAAAAAGCTGTGAACTGTAAGAAAAACCGAAATCAAAAACAGATTAGTTTTTAAAGAAAATGCCAGCGCGTTCTAAAAATTCCATTCAATTTCTCATCATGAATTTTATAGGTTTTTCATTTATTGGATAATTAGTAAGATATAATTGTATAAACATGTCGAATAGTAACTTAGAAAAGGTACGTGAATGGTATTTGAATATATTAAAAGTTTTATTTCTTTTTTACATTTACTAACAAAATGAAAAGAATAATATAGATGCTTATTGAAATGCAAACACAGCTGCAGAAGCAAGAATTTGATTTACAGTCAACTTTGCTTGGTATAGAAAAACTTAAGAAAAAAAATCAAATTGTTGAACTATCAATGAAAGAAATCAAAGAGACTGGTAAGGATCATGTTTGGGAAGCCGTTGGTAAATCATTTGTTCAAATAAATTTGAGTGATTACGAGCTCAAGTTGAAAGACGAGCTCAAAGAAAATATTGAGTCCATCAACAATTTAAATAAAAAGAAACATTATTTAGAAACGTCACTTAAAAACACAATTGATAGCTTAAATAAAGTCACCGGACAGAAATCATCATAAACATTTATGTTTGTATAGCAGCCATATACATATCTATTAACTTAAGAATATAATTTAGGATTATTCAATTAAACAGCGCTATTCGCCCCTATTATTATTGGAGGCCCACGAAAGTCTTCTGTGTGGCTCAACAATAAAGTTGGTAGTTACTAAGCTTTTCAACAATCGTATCCATCAAATTATTAAAAAAATCACTTGAAGGATGCTATTTTACTTGTAGAAAACCAGGTAGAAACCCGGCCAAGGCAATGACTACAGCTAAAACTAATGTACTGAACAATCCCCAGCCATTATCTTCTTGATCAATAACATCCCTAATATTATCGATAACATTACAAAACAATTTGCTTATCCATAATATAGTATTGTGCTCATTAATAACTCCAGCAAAAGCGTTAGACAAGCTTAAGGATTCTCTGGGATCAAAAGAATCCGCATATGCGCACCTCATGACAAATATAACATCAACCATTAAATCTCCCCAAACCTGTTCTTTCCATTTTAAATATACTCCATAATTAACTGAATCAACTTTACTCAAAGGAAACATTTTAGAATAGTTTTCATCAACTGAGAAAATTCCAGTTACGATAGGATCTCCACCATGATTCAGATCCGCCTTTGTAACAGCACATATTGTAGAGTTATCTGGACATCCATTACCGATAGTAGTTGAATCTTCTTTACCTTTATCTAATAAGATATACCAAGTTGTTATTTGTGTACTTAATGGAGTCCTTTCTGATATGGTTATATTATGAACACCAACGGCATTTTCTATATGTGAGAAAGCACGCAATTCAGCTAGATTAATATCAAGTGACATTAAAGCATAAAGTAACGTTAGACATTGCATTAGTATTAAATTCATTACATGATTTAGCTTTTTTTATTCGAAGTTATATTTAACTTCATAAAATTTCACAGCAAACTCTGATAATTACACTAACATGATCATGATTAATGTAATAATTTGATGCCGGTGCACGGCTGTAAGTAAGTATCCTACGAACTTCACTGAGATATTAGATATCGCGCAGACATCACAAAAAGAGGTTATCTAATTATGGTAACTATGTATACATACATATAAAATACTCTAAAAGTACGGTTTAGGATCAAGATATTTCGATAAACAGCTTTATAACCATCACTAGGATTATTATCGATTGCCGAAATACTTTGTAACTTCATCAATAAATTGTGATGTTCACGAAACTTTTCAACGGCAGTAGCTATCAATTCAATATAAAAATTACTTGACGATCCTATTTTACTTGTATCAAACCAAGCTTGTGTAATTAACACCCAGCCAAAATAACGACCACAACTAAAATTAAGATAGCAAAATATCCTGAATTTTATTTCCATCCATCATTCGCGATACTATCACTAAATGATATGCTTCTCGATACTATGGAATTATGACGCCCACAAATTCCAGCATAACCACGATACCATTCTAAAGAATCTGTATTATCAGGAGAATAATCATGTAGACATTGCATACGCAATCTAATGTTAACACTTAATTCCCCCCAAACTTGATTTTTCCAACTTACACCAATTCCATAAGCAGATGAATCAATTGAAGTATAATTTTCAGCAATTGAAAAAAATTTAGTTATGATAGGATCTTCACCGTTATTTAAATCAATTTTTGTGATAGCACATAACGTAGAATTAGCTGGACATCCATTGCCAATTATAGTCGAATCCTCCTCATTTTTATTTAATAAAATATACAGAGTTGTTCACTGTATGGTTGGTGGAATCCATTGTGACAATGTAAAAGTATGGAGACCAACAGCATCTTCTAAGTGAGGAAATGCAGGCAATTGAGGTAAATTAATACCAACGGATAGTACAGTACAAAATAATGTTAGACATTGAATTAGTATTAAATTTATTAGATAACGTTACGAAGTCATATGTAAAGTTATATCCGTATTCAGAGAAGTTCACAGTGAACGCTGAATTACTGAACGATCTGATAATGATCAACGACGATTGCCACTGATGGTGCACGGATGCGACTCCAATTATAAGTTTAGATGGGAAGAATTCCCGGGATTAGCGTTATTTTGAACAGGACAGACATCCAAAAAAAGTCGAGTTATCATCATGGAGAAATTAGTTTACTAATCTTAGCATACAGTCTTGAGTATCTGGGTCTGATCCTTATGCCATATCGTAATCAATTAGTGCAACTGTAATACATAGCCTTTACTAAAAACACAATAACCGGCTAGATATCATAATGAGAAATTATTTAGATATGACAACTTGCTTATAATGTAAATATATGTATAAATTACTCTAACAATGACAATTTGAAAGCTTACTGAAATCAATACTTTGAAATGTTTTTAATGGCAACAATTCAACTTTATCGCTTAGAACATATTTCAACACACTCTGTGCATAAAACTGAATTGATCTATTTTCTGAGTCAAGCATTTGTAATAAAAACTTAGCCAGTAGAGAAGTAGAAGAATTAGTTGATAGTGCATCAACTAATTCCTTAAGTTGAAATCTTAAAATGATTTTAATGACAATGAGTTGAACAAATATTGAATACTGGTCAATTTATCTCCCAAAACTTCGGATAATGAGGGCTCAAGAAAAGGGACAGTGATAAAGATAAAGAGAAGGAAAGGGAAAGAGATAAGGATATAGATGATAATATTACCAATACTTATATATATTACTCTAACAGTAAGATTTAAAAATTTTAATATAATAGCTTTATGATCACTGCTGATATTTTTAGTCATCTCTCGAATCTTCTGCAAGTATAACTTCACACACAAATCGTGATATTACACTAAAATTTTCCTTGAATGTATTAAAAGCGTCATTTGAATACTCTTATTTTTCTTGTATAAAGCCAAGCTTGTGCAATTAAATATCCGGCCAAAACGACGACTACAACCAAAACAACTATACTGAAAACTCCCCAATGATCATCTTTTCTATAAAAAGGATCTCTATAAAAAGGATATAAGGTATTTAACTCTTCGTCACTGATGGTTCCATTACAAAAGAATTCACTTCTCCAGGCAATATGTGTAAACCCACCAGCTCCAGCGCCACCATGAAGCAATTCTAAAGATTCTGTATTATCAAAATCAACATCATACGGACATACCATGAATAATCCAATTCCAGCAAACAAGTCACCCCAACCCTTTTTTGCCCAACGCATATGAACTCCGTAAGAAGTTGAATTAGGAAAAAATTGTTTGCCAATCAAACAATCGTTGTCAACAACTGAAAATATTTCTGCTATGATGGGATCTTCTCCATTACCTAGGTCAATCGTTGTAATAGCACATATTGAAGAATTATCTGGACATCCGTTACCAATTGTAGTTAAATCTTCTTTACCTTTATTGAGTAAAATATACCAAGTTGTTGTTTCTGTACTTAATGGAGTCTTTTCTGATACTGTTAAGTTATGAACACCAACGGCATTTTCAATATACGGATAACCACGTAATTCAGGGGAACCGATATCAATTGAAAATACGGTACAAAATAAGGTCAAACATTGCATTAGTACCAGCTTCATGATATAGTATACCAACTTGTATTCAGCGTTAGAATTATCAACATATAATTTTATAATGACTTCGTGTATCTGAGCTATATGATTATTATGAAGAGCAATATGTTGATCTGGTGCACAGGTGTGGTTTAAATATATCAGCTAAGAAGGAATCCTATAACTTCACTTGAACATGCAACAACCGACAGAAATCACAATAAGAATCTATTTAAAAATGACAGCTATATATATATATATATATATAAACTACTCTAAAAATATAGTACAAATATATTTGATTAAACAGTTGTATTACTACCATTACTAATATCATGGGCTTGCGAAATAGTTTATAACTTTACCAATCAATTGCGGTATTTTACTTAACTTTAATTCATTAAAACATTCGCTTGATGACCCCATTTTACTTGGATTACACCAATATTTTGCAATCAAATATCCGGCTAATGCAATGATTATAACTAAAGATAGTTTACTAAAAAGTCCCCAACCCTTATTATTTCCACCACTAGAGGCAGTATCACAAAACGATTTGCTTCTCCATCGTAAATAGTTACTTCCACGAATTCCAGCATAACCACCATGCCATTCTAAAGAATCTGTATTATCAGAAGAATCGTCATGTAAACATTGCATATGCAATCTAATATTAACACTTAATTCCCCCCAAACCTGATTTTCCCAACGTATACCAATTCTATAAGGAGATGAATGAATTGAAGTATAATTTTCAGAAACTGAAAATTTTTTAGTTATGATAGGTTCTTCACCATTATTCAAATCAATTTTTGTAATAGCACATAATGTAGAATTAGCTGGACATCCATTACCAATTGTAATGGAATCTTCCTCACTTTTATTTAATAAAATATACAAAGTTGTTGTGTATATAGTTTGTGGCGTCCTTTCTGATAATGTAAAAGTATGGAGACCAACAGCATCTTCTAAATCAGGAAAAGCAGACAAAGGAGGCAAATTAATACCAACTGATAGTACAGTACAAAATAATGCTAGACATTGTATTAGTATTAAATTCATTAGCTAACGTTACGGCGGGTGATCAAAGTTATATTCGTATTCATAGAAGCTCTTAATCAACACTGAATGAATGCACTACTTGATTATGAACAACAACGATAGTCGATAATGGTGCACGGATGGAAATTGGGATACAATAGATTAGATACGAATGTTTTAACGATTATGTTTGTTTCGCATAGAAACTGGAAGGTATGCTGTATATGTAATTGATGGTTGGAGTATGTGATTATTATGGAGAATTTACAGTATATGTTTTGTCACACATTGCTCTGCAAGTTACATCTGATGTTTACGTTATACTGCAATTAGATAGTAAATCAGCAATAGATATAGCTCGTTCACGTGAAAATACGATGATATAAATTGAACAGACAGAAATCACTGTAAAAATTATACAGATTTGTGTAGGAATTGTATAGATATTAAGCCAAGACTACAAAATATGATCAAGAATTTATCTAAACAGGTTTATAATCAGCACTACTATGTCTACGCCCACAATATTTTTGCATGACGTCACGAATAAAAAAAGTGTTTTTTTACTGAAATTTTCTATAACTGCATCCACTAATTCACTAATAGTATCGGTTGAATATCTCCTATTGTACTTGTGTAAGGTCAGGCTTGGGTAGTTAGATACCCGGCCAAAGCAACCACTACAATTAAAACTAATATACTGAAAAATCCCCAGTCATTACCTCCTGCATCATTGAGACCTTTGTAATTAGAATCTTCTTGATAATTACTTATGTCATAAGTACCATTACAAAATGATTTACTTCTCCATATAATCCAATTACTCTCTTGACTATATCCAGAAAAACTGTGACGCAACTCCAAAGATTCGGTATCATCAGTGTAATCATCATGTAAACACAACATATCTAACTGAACATAAAAGGCCAAATCACCCCAAACCTGTTTTCCCCATAATACAGAAGCTCCATAAAAAGATGGATCCACTTTTCTAGTCATCGTAAAAATTTTAGTACGATTTTCATTAACTGAAAAAATTCCTGTTATGATAGGATCTTCACCATTATTAAGATCAGCCTTTGTAACAGCACATATTGAAGAATTATCTGGACATCCATTACCAATTGTAGTCGAATCTTCTTCACTTTCTTTCAGTAAAATATACCAAGTTGTCGTTAATGTGCTTAGTGGAGTCTTATGTGATAATGTCAAATTATGAACACCAACTGCATCTCCTATGTATGGAAAGGCACGTAGTTCATGCGAATTAATATCAAATGATAGTACTGTACAAAATAATGTCAAACATTGTATCAGTATCGAATTCATCTTATAATTTAACGGCTTGTAATCGAAGTTATAGTTAGGTTTTACAACGAACTTATCTTACCACACCAGTATGACTATCATCAACAATGATATGCCTATTGGGTGCACGGATGTTATTTGGGATAAAATAGATCAGATACGATGGAATTCAGGATTATGGTTGTTCTGCATAGGAACTGGCATACCTGTATATCTAATTGACGGTTGGAAGATGTAATTATTAGTATGGGGAAAGTCTAATGTGAACCACATCGCACTATCTTGAGTATAGAGCATCTGGTCCTCGTGTCATATTGCAATTATGTAATGGAACTGTAATACAATAACCGGAAAAAATCATAATAAAAGTTATTTAGATATAGCAACTATGTATATATACACATATATATATATATGTATATCCTAAGAATACAATTTGGGATGAAGATATCTTATCAAACAGCGCTATAACCACCTCTACTATTATTACCACCTCCCGAAATTTTCTGTATAACTTCACCTATGAATTGCGGTACTTTACTAAAGTTTTCAACAACTGTATCCATTAATTCATTGAAAAAATCGCCTGATGATCCCATTTTGCTTATATTAAACCAGGCTTGTGCAATTAAATATCCGGCCAATGCAACAGTTAAAACTAAAAATAGTATACTAAAAAATCCCCAATTATTGCCACCACTATTAACAGCAGAATTACAAAATGACTTACTCTCCCATTGAATAACATTGGAGCCAGTAATATGATTATCATTGCCGCCAGAATATTTTAATGATTCCGTAGCATCATCAGAATTATCCTCTGAACACATCATACTTAAAGAAACGTCGACGGTTGAATCCCCCCAGACTTTATCTTTCCAAGATATAAAAATTCCATGACCGAAAGAAGATGAATCAATCAAGGTAAACTTTTCATCAACTGAAAAAACTTCTATTGTGATAGGATCTTCACCATTATTGAGATCAACGGTTGTAATAGCACATATTGAAGAATTATCTGGACATCCATTACCAATTGTAGTCAAATCTTCTTTATTTTTGTTTAATAAAATGTACCAAGTGGTTGTTTGTGTGCTCGGTGGAGTCCTTTGCGTTAATGTTAAATTATGGATGCCAACTGCATTTTCAATATACGGATAACCACGTAATTGAGGTAAACTAATATCAAGTGAAAGTACAGAATAAAATAGTGTTAAAAATTGTATTAGTATTAAATTCATTACCAAATGGAACGTTTGTATTTGAAGTTATATATATATTTATATGGGTTTCGGTTGCCAGTGTCACCATTGTATGACTACAAGGTATTATTATTTAAAATAATATTGCATATGTTGGTGCACGGATGAGTTCAGCCATGAGCTTTAGATTAGAGCGGATATGTCGATAGCAAGGGATTATGGTTCTCTTGTATGTTGAACAAACTTTTGGTCGTTCATGAAATTGATGCCTGAGATGAGCAATCATTTACATGGGGAAGGTTACAATATCAATTACAATATCGATCTGAAAATACCATGTTCGGTGGATTGCACTTGGTGTTTCTGTTGTATTGAATTCGGATAATAAGCTAGTTGTATATAAATGTCCGATAATCCAATTGCAAAATAATTTACTATTACAATAATAATGTTATTAATAAGTAAATAGTACTGTAAAAGGCCAATAGGATTGGAATAGAAATTGATCCAGTTCATTTAAGAAGTTTTATTATACACATCACGTGCTATTAAATATTATGACTTTTAATCCTTCTGTAATTTGTGACTGTGAAAGAAATCTTCCAACCCTCGCACCAAATTTTGCTTCTCCTGCTAACATATTTATGGCGGTGTTTTCAAACATATTTTTTGACCAAAGTGTGCAGCGAATTCACTGAGTGAGCAAAAATTTTCCTTTCATTTTTCACTTCTCAACTTACATTATTTTGACTTTCATTTCAATTTGATCGTTATACTACCTGTATCGAAACTAACATATTAATTCATTAAATATCAAAATGGCTAGATACGCAGCAGTTCCATCAAACCCAGCTAAATCAGCTTCTGCTAGAGGTTCATACTTAAGAGTTTCTTTCAAGAACACTAGAGAAACTGCACAAGCTATCTCTGGTTGGAAATTAGAAAGAGCTAAGAAATACTTAGATCAAGTTTTAGACCACCAAAGAGCCATTCCTTTCAGAAGATTTAACCACTCCATTGGTAGAACCGCTCAAGGTAAGGAATTTGGTGTCACCACCGCTAGATGGCCAGCAAAATCAGTTCAATTTATTCAAGGTTTATTGGTTAATGCTGAAGCTAACGCTGAAGTATGTATTACAACCATCTACACTATTTAATAATTATTATTAGCGTGTTCAATAGCTTACTCAAGTTTATATTCAGATGAAATTTGGATTTCATTACAATTATAAGATCTATTTTCCAATTATAGATAAATCCCTGACATTGAGTTAATAAATTAAAAATTAACAACAACGCTTATTAATAATATTAGTTCCAATAATTATGGTTTTTAAAAATTTTTCGAGTACTAACATTCCATTTTTTTTCTTATAGGCAAAGGGTTTAGATGCAACCAAATTGGTTATTTCTCACATTCAAGTTAATCAAGCTCCAAAAATGAGAAGAAGAACTTTCAGAGCTCACGGTAGAATTAATGCTTACCAATCTTCCCCATCCCACATTGAATTGATCTTGACTGAAGAAGAAGAAGCTATTGCTAAAGCTAATGATGACAAGAAGGTTGCTTTCAACGCTAGACAAAAAGGTAGACTATCTTCTCAAAAAAGATTAACTGCTGCTTAAATCTAATTTTCAATCTTACTTCAATCTATGTTTTATATGTTTATTACTCTCATCTCCTACATTTCCTTTTCTCTTCTATATATTTTGAAAATGTTTAATAAGGAATCTTTAATATAAATTTTACATTCCTTTTTAATATATCAAATACCTTTTTTTAATATATACTTGACATGTCTGGTTCTTGGTTATAATTTCTAAAAGATTTGTAGTGAACGTTCTTTAATATTATATTATATTATATTATATTATATTATATTATATTATATTATATTATATTATATTATATTATATTATATTA
>PPNM03000096.1:0-19654 GCA_003707275.3 Kregervanrija fluxuum | reverse complement strand
TCGATTACACGATTTCTAATAGTAAGTATTAACTTATCTATCTACGGGACCACACCTGTAATCGTTCCTCCTGTGAGCGTTATCCTAATCATCATATGTTGGAAGTAGATGATTACAAATAACACTACACCCTACTGGAGGAGGTGTGGGATTTCAATATAAAATTCTTAATGTTCCAATAAATTAAAATATTTTTTTGCGAGTTATTATTCAGCGCCCAACTTCTGAGTCTAAATCGATTACACGATTTCTAATAGTAAGTATTAACTTATCTATCTACGGGACCACACCTGTAATCGTTCCTCCTGTGAGCGTTATCCTAATCATCATATGTTGGAAGTAGATGATTACAAATAACACTACACCCTACTGGAGGAGGTGTGGGATTTCAATATAAAATTCTTAATGTTCCAATAAATTAAAATATTTTTTTGCGAGTTATTATTCAGCGCCCAACTTCTGAGTCTAAATCGATTACACGATTTCTAATAGTAAGTATTAACTTATCTATCTACGGGACCACACCTGTAATCGTTCCTCCTGTGAGCGTTATCCTAATCATCATATGTTGGAAGTAGATGATTACAAATAACACTACACCCTACTGGAGGAGGTGTGGGATTTCAATATAAAATTCTTAATGTTCCAATACATGTAGTGTAAAACAATGGAATGGCATTAATTAACCTAAAAATAGGAACCATATTAATTGATTTAACGATACAATTTCCCCAGGTTCCAATAATTTTCACAAGATCATGATAATCTCCTTAAAGTATTAGTAAATTGACGAAGGGATTAATCCATTAATTCGGAGAAATATTATTAGTGAGTTTCGGTTTCTTACAGTTAACTAATTGGGCGCGTGGCGCAGTTGGTAGCGCGCCTGCTTTGCAAGCAGGAGGTCATCGGTTCGAATCCGGTCGTGTCCAAATATTAATTTATATATTTTTTTTACTATAAGTGAATAACGGCCAAAAAGATATTCCTTTACTGGAAGTCGAAGCCATGTCCACCAGGTAAAAGCGGACCGTTAAATTATATCAGATATATCAGAATTAGTTGCCTAAAAAGCAATGTGCAAAAAAAATTATTCTTGCTTTTATTTTACAACAGCCAATGTATCTTATGATATATTTTGTTTTTAAGTTGAATTAGTTTAATCCATTTCGCTGCTGCTACAGCTGCATGCATAGATCTTCAATGGAACCAATGAAACTACAAAAATTCAAATTATATCCGAATTAATAATATAAATAACCTTTTTCTACTTTTTAGATGTGTCCCTTCTTTGAAATTCTTTTTTTTTTCTCTTTTGAACAAAGATATGTATATATACATATCGAATACCATTTTACTGTACTCTGTTTTATAATTACTTATAGCTTCTAACTTAGTATGAATTACAAAATTGTAAGTATTCGCTTATCTATTTTCGGGACCACATCCATAACCATTTCGCCTGTGAATGTTATCTTAATCATCATATAAACTTGTTGGGAGCTCATAGTTACATACAACGCTTCACCCTGTTAGCAGAAAAGGAATTTCAATATAAAAATCCTTTATTTTAACCAGAGGAAAATATAGCAATATCAAATTTCTCCCGCTTATGCACGGTTATAAGTTAACCAGTGTTGGTAGACCTGCCACTCAATATCCCCTCCAGTCTATTTAAAGATCAGAACAAGCAATTGTCGTGTACATTTTTTAAGCTACTTAATATGCCAAAGTCTCTGGAGATCCTCAGGAATGTTAATCCATCCTCTGATAACAAAGATCGATTATAAAAAAGCAGAAGCAAAATAACTTATAGTTCTACGCCACAACCAACACATTAATCACAAAGTTATTGAAATAAATTCATTGATCAATAAACGAATAGGTGATAAGTTCCTTTATAGCAAATTAAATCATCATAAAATAAAAATATTGCATCCTTGCCATTAGGCTGCAGAACTTAATCGGTGCGATAAAAAATCTTCACTGAATGATATATATAGTTTATTGCCAATAAGTTTATTTAGAGGCTCATGATTCGAACTTCGAAAAGCAGTTAACAATGTAATTTAGCTAGAATGTTCATTTCTTTTTAAATAATTTAATTTATTCTTTATTTCCTCAAAATTGGACATAAAGTACCAAATATCAAGTATTTAATTACCATATAAGAACTCAAAAATAATGGAACCTGCCCAATCAAGAAATCGTAGAGCCAATTTTTATCCTATAAGCTTCTGTACTCTTAATTTTAAACCAGTATATGAGAAACAAAGGTCTGAAAAATATCTCTGTTATATTATTTCATACATTTACCATAAAATCAATCAAAAAATATAAATATGACATCGAACTTTATTTCCATTGGTTCAAATCTAACAAAATAGTAGTGCACTAACCTACTTTAATATTAAAAATCCCCCATATTGAACTTGATTGAAAATTTTTTTCGTGCACACTGAATTGAAAAAAAAATAAAAGAAAAAATAAGAATAAAAAAGTTTCAGACTTGTCAAGAGACTGGAATTAAACTATTCAAAAGCAATTACCACATTCGATATAGCAGATCCAAAATGAGTGACAAGAATACACGTATTGCAATTGTCTCAGAAGACAAATGTAAACCAAAGAAATGTCGTCAAGAATGTAGAAAAGCCTGTCCAGTTGTTAAAACAGGTAAACTTTGTATTGAAGTCACTCCAACAAATAAAATTGCTTTTATTTCTGAAACCCTATGTATTGGTTGTGGTATTTGTACAAAAAAATGTCCCTTTGGTGCTATTCAAATTATTAATTTACCAACAAATTTAGAAAATCAAGTTACACATAGATATTCTGCAAATTCATTCAAATTACATAGATTGCCTATGCCAAGGCCAGGTCAAGTTTTGGGTTTAGTTGGTACCAATGGTATTGGAAAATCCACCGCTCTTAAAATTTTATCAGGCAAATTAAAACCAAACTTAGGAAGATATGACGATCCACCGGATTGGGAAGAAATTGTTAAATATTTTAGAGGTTCAGAATTACAAAATTATTTTACCAAACTTCTAGAAGAGAATATTAAAGCCATTATTAAACCTCAATACGTTGATAATATTCCAAGAGCAATTAAGGGTCCGTTAACAAAGGTTGGTGAATTGTTAAAGGCTAAATTAGAAAGAGATCCAAAAGACATTAAATATATTATTAAGAGTACGGATTTAGCTCATGTTTTAAAAAGAGATGTTTCTAAATTATCTGGTGGTGAATTGCAAAGATTTGCAATTGCAATGACTTGTGTTCAAAAGGCGAATGTTTATATGTTTGATGAGCCATCTTCTTATTTAGATGTTAAACAAAGACTAAATGCTGCTTTAATCATAAGATCATTGGCAGAAGCAACCGTTTATACAATTGTTGTTGAACACGATCTTTCAGTTTTGGATTATCTTTCTGATTTTGTGTGTATTTTGTATGGTGTTCCATCCGTCTATGGTGTTGTCACATTACCTGCATCTGTTAGAGAAGGTATTAACATTTTCTTAGATGGTCATATTCCAACCGAGAATTTAAGATTTAGAACTGAGTCTTTACAATTCAGATTAACCGATGCCTCTGATCATATGTTAATTGAGCAAAATAATAGTTTTGAATATCCAGATATGGTTAAAACTCAAGGTGATTTCAAATTAACTGTTGAAGCAGGTACTTTTAATGATTCTGAAATTATTGTTATGATGGGGGAAAATGGTACCGGGAAAACTACTCTTTGTAAGTTGTTAGCAGGCGCTATTGAACCAGATGATGGTTCTAGAGCTCCGCAATTAAACGTTTCAATGAAGCCACAAAAAATTGCACCAAAATTTACTGGTACAGTCAGACAATTATTCTTAAAGAAAATTAGATCATCTTTCCTACATCCACAATTTAATACCGATGTGATTAAACCATTAAGAATTGAAGATATTATTGATCAAGAAGTTCAACATTTATCTGGTGGTGAATTACAAAGAGTCGCAATTGTTTTATCTTTAGGTAAACAGGCTGATATTTACTTGATCGATGAACCTTCGGCTTATTTAGATTCTGAACAACGTATTATTTGTTCTAAAGTTATTAGAAAGTTCATCATTCACTCTAAAAAGACAGCTTTCATTGTTGAACATGATTTTATTATGGCCACTTATATGGCAGATAAAGTGATGGTTTTTGAAGGTACCCCATCAATTAACGCTGTCGCCAAAAAGGCCGAATCATTATTGACTGGATGTAACAGATTCTTAAAGAATTTGAACGTTACATTCAGAAGAGATCCAAATTCTTTTAGACCTAGGATTAATAAATTGGATTCTCAAATGGATAAGGAACAAAAATCCAGTGGTAATTACTTCTTCTTGGAAAATACAGAGTTGTAAGTAGGGTAAATAGCATGTGTTATGTGGTTTAATTCTTGATTTTTATAATTTGAATGTTATTTTGTGTATTTAGAAATTCAATAATATATGTTTTTACTTTTCGTAGCTAATACCGGATATTTTTAACTTAATAACTTTTTCTCTACTTGGACGAAAAAAACCGAGAAATTTGTCACTTTTTTTTATTCTATCGTCGCAATTTCCAGTGACCTAACTTTGTGATTCATTCAGGCTCATTTCATATTAACTATCGTTTCACTACTCATTCAAACACAGTTAGTTATAATGCCAGAAGAAATTATTAAACAAGTGGAAGAAGTCACACTAGAAGAAAAATCCCCTGCTGAAGTTATTCTGGGCCCAGATGGTCAACCACTGTCGAAGAAAGCTTTAAAAAAACTAGAAAAAGAAAAGGAAAAAGAGAGAAAGAAGGCAGAAAGAGCTGCTCAGTTGGCCGAAGAACAAGCTGCCAAGGATGCTTTGGCTTTAGCTAATGATACAGCTAAGGGTAATTATGGTAAGCAACCATTGATGCAATCTGATGCTAAATTCGTCACTGGTGTTTTGAGAACAAAAGTTTCTACTTTATCTGCAGCCGATGATGGCAAAGAAATTGTTTTTAGAGCAAGAGTTCATACTTCTAGACAACAAAGCGCAAATATGTGTTTCTTTGCTTTCAGACAACAAGATGCCCTCATCCAAGGTTTATTAAAATCTAACGGAGATTCAATCTCCAAACATATGGTCAAATGGGCTGCGGGTTTGAATTTAGAATCTATTGTTTTAGTTCATGGTGTTGTTAAAAAAGTTGATGAATTAGTTAAAAGTGCCACTGTTCAAGATGCGGAAATTCATTTGACTAAAATATATTTGATTTCTTCGGCTCCAGCCCAGTTACCCTTATTGATTGAGGATGCTTCTAGATCTGATGCTGAAGCTGAAGCTTCCGGTTTACCCGTCGTTAACTTGGATACAAGATTAGATGCTAGAGTTATTGATCTAAGAACTATAACTAATCATTGTATTTTTGAGTTGCAAAGTGGTATTTGTGCTTTATTCAGAGAATTCTTAGGTAACAACAATTTCAGAGAAGTTCATTCACCAAAACTGATTGGTTCTCCATCCGAAGGTGGCGCTAATGTTTTTGAGGTCACATATTTTAAAACCAAGGCGTATTTAGCTCAATCTCCTCAGTTTTACAAACAACAATTGATTGCTGCAGATTTTGAAAGAGTTTTTGAAATTGCTCCAGTTTTCAGAGCTGAGAATTCTAACACTCATCGTCATATGACTGAATTCGTTGGTCTAGATATGGAAATGGCTATTGAGGAGCATTATCATGAAGCGGTTGATATGCTAGCGGACCTATTCATTTTCATGTTTACCGAATTGAAAAAAAGATATGCCAAAGAAATTGCAATTATCAGAAGACAGTTCCCAGTTGAGGAATTTAAGATTCCAAAGAAAATGGTTAAAATTCATTATAAAAATGCGGTTCAAATGTTGAGAGATAATGGTAAGGAAATGGGTGATTATGAAGATTTAACTACCGAAAATGAAAAATTCTTAGGTAAATTGGTTAGAGATAAGTATGATACCGATTTTTACATTTTGGATAAATTCCCTCTTGCTGTTAGACCATTTTACACTATGCCAGATCCAGAAGATCCTAACTATTCGAACTCCTATGATTTCTTTATGAGAGGTGAAGAAATTCTTTCCGGTGCCCAACGTATTCACGACCCAGAGTTATTAAAAGAAAGAATGCAATTTCATGAGGTTGACTCTCAAGGTCTTGGCGTTTTAGACTATGTCAACGCATTTACCTACGGTTGTCCTCCGCATGCTGGTGGTGGTATTGGTATGGAAAGAGTTTTAATGTTTTTCTTGGACTTGAAGAACATTAGACGTGCATCCTTATTCCCAAGAGACCCAAAACGTCTGCATCCATGAGTTTGATATATATATATATATGTATGTACTGCACGTGTCACAAGTTAACAAGTAGCCTTTTTATTATTTATTAAACTAGAGAAATGGTAAATGCCATATGGCTCAAAACCCGAAAACGTTGCCTCGTGAAAAAAATATCCATCGGAAAATAAATTATTAGATCGATAGTGTACCTAAATTTGTATTCTTTCTAGTATTTCGGTAAATTTAAACAGAATACAAAAGCATATATTTTCATACTCATGAAGGATACTTCAATACCAGAAAAATACACCACTAGTAAACCACAGGATAATTTGAGACCAACGTCTCAATCAAAGCTGGGGTCAATGCTTTTCCCTAGTCATTTGGACGATAGTGATAACAATGATTATGGAGGGTCTGATAGTTCAGCAGACGAAGCTGTCGACTATTTTGGTGGCTTACACGATGATGATAAATCAATCAATCCACATTTTTCGTACACAGAAGAAAAAATGTTAAGGGATCAAGATGCCAAAATAAGAGCATTCAATGTTCTTGGGTCATCTCCAAAAGAATCAAGATCTTCATCTTTAAGTTCACACCATCATCTTACTAGACGTCCATCTGTAGTTGAATTTATTAATCCACCACCACCACCAAAAATTAGCACTCCTAAAAGTAGTTCATCTAAGTTTTCTTACAATCCAACTACTCATGAAATGGCACCCAAGAATGTCAATATGAGCCCAATGAAACAATCACATTCAGCTTCTTCTGTTCTTGCTTCAAACAACAACAATATTCCGCAGATTTATTATCAGCAGCTGCATCAAAAACAACAAAAGTTTAAACTTGGTAATATACTCTCAAGCGACCACAATTCCACAAGTGATGAATTATCTCAAGAATTGATTGATATTTATAAAGACATCCAATGGTGCATGGAAACGAGAAAGAAATATCAAGATGCTTCTCTTCAAAATTCAGATGACAACCCAAAAAATGATCCTTTATGGACTATATATCCAGAGCCGCCTACACCATTCTGGATGCAGCAGAGTCGAACTGATCTAGGTAAACCGCAAGCTGATTTATCAAGTAATAAATCCCAAAAATTTGATATAAACCATTGTAAATTTCCTGGTATAGATGAAACAGTGGATTATGTTTCAAATGAGCAAGATACTTACCAGATTGTGGACGCTATGACAAGGAAACCACTGGTTCAAATCCCAACAATTAAAGATTATTATATGGATTTAGAAAAAATTATTACAATTGCTTCTGATGGGCCAACTAAGTCTTTTGCTTTTAAAAGATTACAATATCTTGAAGCTAGATGGAATCTTTATTATCTCCTAAACGATCACGAAGAAACTTCAGAATCCAAGAAAAATCCTCACAGAGATTTCTATAATGTTAGAAAAGTCGACACTCACGTCCATCACTCCGCATGCATGAACCAAAAGCATTTGCTAAGATTCATTAAGCATAAAATTAGACATAGCCCAGATGAGAAAGTTATTATTAGGGATGGCCAAGTTTTAACGTTAAGGCAAGTTTTTGAATCTTTAAATTTAACGGCTTATGATTTGAGTATTGATACTTTAGATATGCATGCGCATCGGGATACTTTTCATCGCTTTGATAAATTCAATTTAAAATACAATCCTATGGGTGAATCAAGGTTGAGGGAGATTTTTTTGAAAACCGATAATTATATCAAAGGTCGTTATTTGGCAGAAATTACAAGAGAAGTTTTTGATGATTTAGAATCTTCCAAATATCAAATGGCAGAATATAGAATTTCTATTTATGGTCGTTCCATTGACGAATGGGATAAGCTTGCAGCCTGGGTTGTTGATAACAAATTGTTTTCTCATAATGTTAGATGGTTAGTTCAAGTTCCTCGATTGTATAATATATACAAAATGAATGGGCTAGTCAAAAGTTTTAAGGATATTCTGGTCAATTTATTTGTTCCCCTTTTTGAAGTTACTAAGGATCCGGCTTCACATCCTAAGTTACATATCTTTTTGCAGCGTGTCATTGGTTTTGATTCTGTTGATGATGAATCGAAGGTTGATAGAAGATTTCATAAAAAGTTCCCATTCCCTAGTAGCTGGGATTCAGAATATAATCCTCCATATTCTTACTATATCTATTATTTATTTTCCAACATGTCGTCTTTAAATCAATGGAGGAAGAGACGAGGATTTAACACATTTGTTTTAAGACCACATTCTGGTGAAGCTGGTGATACCGAGCATTTGATTTCAGCATTTTTAACTTCAGAAGGTATTAGTCACGGTATCATACTACGTAAGGTTCCGTTTGTGCAATATTTATATTACCTCTGTCAAATAAGTATTGCAATGTCGCCACTTTCTAATAATGCATTGTTCTTAACTTACGATAAAAACCCATTCCCAGCCTATTTTAAGAGAGGCCTGAATGTCTCATTGTCGACTGATGATCCATTACAATTTTCTTATACTAGAGAGCCATTAATCGAAGAATATTCAGTTGCAGCCCAAATTTGGAAGTTATCAAACGTTGACATGTCAGAATTGGCCAAGAATTCCGTAGTTATGAGCGGATTTGAAAACCAAATAAAAAAGCATTGGTTAGGAAATGATTTCTATAAAGCAGGCGTTGAGGGTAATGATGTTGAAAAGACTAATGTACCTGATATTCGTATTGCCTATAGGCATGAAACTTTGAATACTGAACATGGTTTAATTACGTACTACTCTCAGTTAGATGATATGTAATTCGCTATCTTTTATAATCAATACTAGCCCCTTAATTAATTGAAATTGGATATTTTACTTTTACATATTGTACATAATTTATTTAGCAAAGTTATCTCAACCCGCATCGGATTTTAATGCTCCAAATATTACGGCTTCATGGTTGTTAATCCTTTGAGCAACGATCCGCTTGAATTTTGGACTGAACATATTGGTTTCAAAATCAATAACCTCATCAATAGTTCTCAAACGCTTATAATCAGTGAACCATAATCTGATATTACTCCAAAACCCTTGATTAAATGGCTTATCAGAATTTTCCAAGGCTAAAACCATTCTAATCCCATCAATGCTTGGATGTTTAACATTCACGTACTTTTTATAATCTTCCATTTTATTCTCAAAGTCTTTTTCATATTCTTTCAATTTAAACCTCTTAATAATTCTATGTCTATCATCTCTATCTAATAAATCAATTGTGGTATCGCCATTTAGAAAGCATCTAAATAAATTGAGCCATAAGTTGGTTAAAAACAACCCAGCAAAACCGTTGATAATAACCAAAACAATCAGTGCAGCATGTAATTTTCCCCAAATTCCTGCATATACAATCAAATTCAGCCATATAAACCAAACAACTATCCAACTTACCAAACTAAACATAAAAAACCATCGATAATTGTCCCAACCAATCAGGTCGCCTAAAAACACGCAATAATGGTCCATGAGAGGGATGCACTTCCCATATAACGAACTAAAATGATGGCTTCGAAGAACCTTTAAAGTCTGACAGTCTGAGCACCAAAATGGTAACCCATTTGAATCACAAATAAAAATATCGGGAACGGAACTAAATTTATCAGATGAGGGTGTGTCTGCTGAATTAATTTCGGATACCATCTTCGGAAAATTCCTTCCGTTATTAAAATAAGGATCCAAATCATATGGTGGAACAGTACAAGGCAACTTTCCTGGTCCAATAATCAATATAACTATCCAGTTGAAAAAAAGAAAACAAATGAGGATATTGGAAACTATCAACAGCCCAAGGCCGACTGATTTATGGTGGTGCTGATAGAGGTGATCAAAGCAGAACAAGTAGGAGAATGCATACTCTGTAAATCCAATGTATATTATAATTAATAGAGGAATTAAGGGTCGTATGAATGGAGACTTCCAAGAAGGCATTTTTGTAAAGTTTAAAATGAAAAAAAAGTATGGAAGAGGATAAAGAAAAACCCATTCGTGAATGTCAATCAGACTCGGATTTTTTTTTTACAATGACGTTAGAAGACGTATAATGTAACAATGTTATTAATATACAATGGTTTATCTAGCTACAGTCCTTTCAATTGGGTCATTGCAACAAGCAGTCTGTTTAACTTACCCAAGTTCTCTTCAAATACAGTACCAGATACCTTGATCTTAAAGTTGTTCTCAATTTTCTTTAAGTCTGAAAATTGGTGTAGGTTTACGTCGGATAATTCCATAATGTTGCCATCAATTATTTCTTGGACGCTTTTTAAAATTTCATTGAAGTACTCATAGGTAATCTTATCATTTTGAACAATTTTAACAACAACCATATTACGAGAATCGGTGGAAACTCCAAATTTGTTCAAGCAATCCATAATGTTTTTCATTGGCGATAGATTATATATAAATTCTGTATGTAGGGACTTTGATTTCATGCCATTTTGTGAATTGTCCAAAAGGGTTTTATATAGGGCACTATACAATTGCTCCAATGATAGCAAGTTGTGACAATTAATGTATGCAAAATCGTATTTAAGGTTCCCTTTGATGACATTCTCCTTAATAGCCTGCTGGTTTTTAATATTTGTCACTAGTACAGCAAATGCCTTAAACGAAGGAAATAGAGGTATTTCAAGTAGTTTATACTTTAACTCAGACATTGTCTATATTCAAAAGAAGTTAAGAAAAAAACGAAAGAAGGGTATTATTATTTTTTGCGTTTACATTCATGTTGGGTCGCACTTTCCGTTTTTCAACTATTTAGCTCAAATTGATCAATAATAAGCATATGGCAAATATATTGATGTCTGAGGCAATAAAAAACCCTTGGTCTGCTGATGATTCGACGGAGAAGCAGGATCCTACTTTAACTTTTCCAATTAACTCAACTAATATACCATCAACTAATGATTATCAGGAATGTGGAAAAAATAAGGACGCTAATGATTACAAAGATGAAACTTCAGAATTTGAATTAGAGAAGAATAACATGGGTGAAGAATCTGATACACATGAAAACGTTTGGTCTGATGTTTCCAAATCTACACTAGAAAAATCGGTAGAAATAACAAACAGGGATCCAGTTCAACAAATTGAGGTGGAAAGTAAAGAACCCGAATTATTAGTCGATAATCATGAAGATTTTTCTTCTATTGATGAAGATTTTGGCGTTTTTGAAACATTACCTACCCCTTCAGTTAATTACTTTAGGCCACTTGCCGAACTAATGGCATCTATTTTTCCTGATTCCACGGAAGGTTTTAATTCCCCATCAGAAAAATACAATCGAAATATCATATTAACCCATGAAAATACATTAGTAATGAAATACTATAACAATTTAATAGGGAACAGTAGAACATATGGAGTAGATAAGAACTTGATTGCTGATTTTAGGAAAAGAGGGTATCTTAAAAAAACTGTATTACATAAAGATATACTTAAAGTCTCTAAAGAGTGGACAATTATTGAAAAAGGTTTGGATATGATGAGCACTTCCTCGACTGATTCGCCTAACAGTTCAAATATGGTTGGAAATATTGCTGTTAATGCTTTGAGCTGGGGTGGTAAACAGAATATTTTTAGATGGTCCACTAAAGTTGATGATGATGCCAAGGAGGACACGGCTAGCATTGATTTGAAAAACAAAAAACAGGTGGGACAGAAATTATTAATCATTTCTTTTGAAAAGGCAAGGGAAATTATTGAAGACCGTATGGAAGTTCAAAAGAAGGAAAGAATAAAATTGGAAAAAGAAAAACAAGAAAGGGACGAAAGATTGAGAAAAGACCAAATGAAAAGAGAAGAAGAAATTAAGAAGTATAGTTTAAAAAATGGTCAATATTCGGGACAGAAAAAGAAAGGATTATTGAAACGAATTTTTGGAGGCAAGAGTAAGATTGCAAAAGACCATATATCGCATGATAAAGTAATAAACGGAAATGAAGATAATATTATTGATGAAAAAAATATTTCACTTAAAGAACAGTTTCAAAGAAGGAGTAGTTTCATTTCTTCCGAGCACAATTTGAATGAAAGCGATAACGATTGTGACGATGATGACAACGATAATGAGTCTGATAGTAATTCACAGTGCTATAACAAGTTGGATGGTAGTGGAACTGTGAATGAGGAAAACAATAATCTAGAAATCAGTTTCCATGATAATGATAATGAAGATCATATCACAGATCCGGAAGAATTGCCGAACTGCAACAATTTTTCATCGGAAAAAACCAAAGAAAAAGGTTTGAATGCAAAACAATCAAGTGTGCACAACCATGACGAAACATTTTCTGAAGAAGAAGATGATGACGACAATTTTGGTTTATTTGTTTTACCTAAACTACAGGATACAAACAATTTAAAAGAAAACTCATCAAAAATTATTATGCATAGTAAATCAATTCCTTCAATTAAGCTGGCTAGTGCGGCCAATGAGCCTTCTTCTTATGTCACTAAGCTATATGGTAAACAATCATCATCAATATTTCCTGAATCTTCAAGTGACGAATTTGAAGATTTCATTGTTTCTCAGAATCAAACTCCAGAACATGGTAAAAAAGATAGTGATGAATTTGATGACTTTGTTAAGTCTCCTGTTGAACAATCTCAAGTTATATCAGCCATGGAAAATTCAAACACGAGGGTGAATGGATCAACTAGCAACCTCAAACAGTCGATGAATGAAGATTTTGGTAATGACATAAAACCAAAGACATTATTTGGGAAGAAGATCGCTGACAAACAACACCAATTAAATATGTCCTGTGAAATTTCTGAAGAATTAGTTCCCACGTTAAATGAAAATTTTGCGACGTTTTATCGAAAATCGGTTTCAAATAACAGTGATTCATTATCAAGAACAAGTTCATTGGCAATGCCAAAACGGAAGCCATCGATAAGAAAAAATTTAAAAGTAAATGACGAACCAAATCTGATAGATTTATAGATTTTACATTGTTTAATTTTTTTGCATTATATAATTCATTATAATTGTTATATTTACAAGAATAGAAAATGGTAATATATAAATAAATATCCAAAGAAAGAGAAAATCATACAAAATGATTATCTATTGCTTTGAATTTGCCTTCGGAAAGTATTCGTAATACCATATCTGTCTTGGGGGAAACTCAGTTGGAACTCTTAGTTCTAACGGAAATCTCTTACCATGTTGATGAGCATTAGCACTTTCGAATAGTTTTGGACTGATGTTTTTCAAATCTTCTGAAGCCAACACAATACTTTCATACTGTCTCTTCAAAATTTCTTCTTGGTTGTGAATCTTTTGTTTTCTCATTTTTGACCAAGCTTTCATGATTGTTCTGTGTTTGATGTAATCTTCATTACATAATTTGAGCAGGCGTGGTTGTTTTCTGGCTGCAGACATCACGGAAAGTTGTGTCACCACCCTCTGTAGCTGTGGGTTAAGTCCAGCCTTGTCTCTTTTCAATCTAATTTGTTGAAGAGGTTTTAAAGAAGTACTCTGAAATTTGAGAAATGTTGGTTTTGCATAAAACATGGCTATTGAGTATATAAGTGGCCTCTTATGATAAAACTAAAGCTATGGAACAAAATCGACAAAATTTTTCAGTTCTTGAAATCGCTCAACGGGTTAAAACATACTTTTGCGACTATAGACGCGACATTGCTCGGCCCTTTATTTTGTGAGCTTTGCACATTTCTACGCTTCTATTTTAAATCTATTCATAAATAACTGCTACTGGTTTAGAAAGCGGCGTGACTTATTAGATAAATTACTGAATGAATTTTACTATGAGTGATTCTGGTCCCAAAAAGAAAGTATACGTGGATACTAACCCATTCGGTATCATGGCACTAGATGAACGACAACAGGAGGCTTGTACCATGAATGATGTTTCTAATAATTCACTATCAGAATCTACAGACACTAGAATAAATTCCAATATGCCGACTGTTGAAACCCTTGATATGCCTATCACAACGTTCAATCAACCTTCTTTAAGTCCAAACTTGTTGAATCAGCATAGTCTTACCCAGAGCAACAATCTAACACTGCCATCGATGCCGAATCACAGACCAAGAAAACTATCAAATACTTTAGATCCAGGTATAAGTTCTTCCCGAAAGGCTTCATATTCAGGACATGTACGTCCAGAACTTCTGGTTAATACAGCACGAGGTCCAATATCTTCAGCTCCAAACATTCCAACAAATTCTCGTCCTCCTATTATTTCTTCTTCTTCTTCTTCTTCTTCTTCTTCTCATGTGCATGTACAGGCTCAACAGACGAGTTCCAATATATCAAGCCCTACGATTTCTTCTACTCCAAAGCCACAAGTTTTTGATAATGGAAGTTATACCTTTCAAATTCCAGATATTGTTCGGGATTCATTTGCACGTGCACAACTTGATACTAAGCATTCCTTATCTCCAACAGTTGAAAATATATCTCCTACGAATTCTTTAAATGATCTAATTGATGAATATTCAATTTCGCATACACCAGACACAGATATTCATATAAACAATCATGAACTAACAACACCTTTGGAAATGCAATCTCAGAATTCATCAGCTCATACGTTTGTTCCTCAATCTACTCCTCAACCTCTCTCTCAATCTTTCTCGCAACATAGTTCATCATGTGTTCCATACCGAGTTTTACCATCTCAATCTGAGCTATATCCTGTTCCGATATCTGATCCTCCTTCTCTTCCACCATCTGCTCCACTATCTGCTCCACCATCCATTCCACCATCCGTTCCACCATCCGTTCCACCATTAGTTCCACCATCCGTTCATTCGTCTGTTTCAACATCTGCTTTGCCATCTGTTACTTCATCTGTTCCTTCATCTGGTCCATCATCAGTTCCACCATCTCGACCTCCTAGTGTTCCCTCATCTCCTTATCTTAGACGTTCTTCAGACAATTATCATGTATCACGTTCATCGTCACAAACTTCCCCAATAGTGAATACTAGTACTTTCAACGGAAATTATTCAACTTCTTTTGTTTTATCCCCAAAGCGCCCTCATGATAACTACAAGCAAAATTATTCTACTCCTACCATTACCATGGATGCGAACTTACCACCTCCATTACCACCAAAACCACCAAAAATGTTATCACGTCTTGACATTCCAGCTTCTCAGCTGCTCGAGTCACTTTCTCGTAGACGCTCATCAGTTTCTTCCCTTGCTGCCTCTGTAAACTCAACAATTCATGATCAAACAATAAACGATTCTGTAGTTGAAGAAGGGGATGAATCTCAAGAAATTGAGTGTGAACAATTAGTGCCAATGGATCCACCATCTAATTCTTATGATATTCCGGTTGGTGTTAACGTCGGAGATCGATTAAATAGATTAAGACAGGAGCAACAGCACCGAATTCAAGAGGAGCTGCTTAGACAAGCTGGAAGTGTTGAAAGCGAATTAACATCATCCGATTCAATTCCCGAATATGTTCCTATTTCTGCTGACGATTATGGAAATAATTTCGATAATGAATCACATTTAACTTTGACTACCCCAACAACTACGAATTCCAATGTTTCAATGGAATCTAATCAATCGTCTCAGTCTTTGCATACAACTACAACATCTGTTGATAATGTTACATCAACGCAAGAATCCTTATCTCTAGTGCATGAAATTACCGAAGAAGAATTTTTAGCATCTTTACCAGCTCCGCCTGATTATACGAACAAGGCATCACCAGGTGAAATTAGTGTTCCTAATCGTATGGCCATTGACCCTATTACAGTTAATGATAATCCGCCAAAAGAAGACCCACCAGAATACACAGAAGTTTCTGCAGAATTAGCGCCATTAATACTACGTCCTCAATTTTCTCAGACCGGTGGTAATCGTCGTTCATCACGAGGGTCAAGATCAGGCTCTAACACAAATTCAAGTTCTAATTTTAGTACCAACACGAGCTCTAGAACTCATACACGTCCCTCAATATATCCGACATCTAGACATTCAAATCGTACACATGAATTAAATGCTCCTCCTTTGTTACCTAATAGACCACCTGCACTGCCTGGAAATAGGCATGCAGCTTCAGAATCCTACAACCGATCTCCAAGACAACCTTCAAGGGTAGTTAGGAGTTTAATCCCTCTTGAGATCCAAGAATCTAATCTTCCAGTAGGTGGATCAACCATTTATGATGGCTCTAGGCGCAGTTCAAATTCCTCCGTATATAGACAAGGGTCTAGCACGTCAGTAAATAGTAGAACCAGACGCTGACCTTGAATTCTTTGCTAATAGTTGAATAGGTATTAATTTACCATTTTATTCTCGTTAATTGTATAGAATAGAATAAGTAAATAAAAAAGAGAATATATTTACGATTTTAAAAGTTTTTATCACAAGTTTTTTTTAGCTTGTCTTCTATTTTTTTTAGTTGAGATAAAACAATAATTGTATCTTGAGAATTAGTGACTTTTCAGCCATTTGCCAATGCTATCGATAAATAGCTAAATAATTACCCAAGTTTCATGAATCAAAATATCAGTAAAACTATCTTTTTTCCCATCTAAGAAAATCATCAATTAGATAATTGAATATTTCTTTCAGTTTAAAGGTTCTGTTGGATATTTTGCGGTTAAATCTAATAAATAATCCTGCAATTACAATAAAACAGTTCCAAGAATCGAATAATTTATTACAATATTGTCTATTAGAAAATAAACAATTTCACTATTTGTACTCAAAAATTGATAGCCATATATTTACAATGGTTTTATTGATTGCCTTTTTTTTACAGCATGTTGGAATTGGAGAAATTATATAGTTAGTCAATTAATATGGTTCCTATGTTAAGATTAGATTTCCATTGTTTTCTTTTCATGCATTCCTCCTCTAGAAGAAACCAATAAAATTAAAATAATTATAGCCAATGATAATCATTACAATGCTACATTCATTTAATTGGATATTGGGATGTTTTATGGACCAAAGCTATTAGCACATGAAGGATTTTATATTGAAATCCCATACCTCCTCCAGTAGGGTGTAATGCTATTTGTAATCATCTACTTCCAACATATGATGATTAGCAGGACTCTCACAGGAGGAACGATTACAGCTGTGGTCCCCTAGATAAATAAGTTAATACTTACTATTAGTTATTGTGTAATCGATTTAGACTCAGATGTTTTAAATAAATGTAAGAACAAAGTATAATTAAATTGTATCCAATTTTTATATGAAGATCTCTCCCCAAGAGAGAAAAGAAAAGGATTGTAAAACAAGTAGAAACTAAAAAGTGGAATAGCATGTTTATATAGGCAATTTGTATTTGATTGTCATTCATTGCAATTTTTCATCGTTTGTCTAGGCTTTATTGTAATATCCAATTAAATGGATGTAGCCACATAATTAATATCATTATCAATGATTACTTTGATCTCATTGGTTTCTTCTACAGGGGTTATGCATGTAGTGTAAAACAATGGAATGGCATTAATTAACCTAAAAATAGGAACCATATTAATTGATTTAATGATACAATTTCTCCAGGTTCCAGCAAAAGCTGAACAATTAAAATTAGTTATAATTAAATCCGAATTGGTTATATAAACAAGCTTTTCCCACTTTTTAGTTTCTGGTTGTTTTACAACCTTTTCTTTTTGTTTTAATTGTAGTTTTATTGGTTGGTTATAGATAACTATTCTATAGTATATATTGATGCTTTATAAAAACTATTTAAAGTTATAAATTAAATAAATAGAAATGATGTCCTATTTATGTTATTTTAATTATGAAGTCTTATTCTTCAGTCCAGACCTTTCATCAATATGGTCGTCTGTTTTACCTTCATTTATAATATGTTATCTTGATATGCTATCTTGATAGATTAACATATCGGTAATTTCCTATTCTATAAGTCATCTCGGTTATCATTGCCTTTTAGCTAATTAAAGATTTCAATTAATTATTAACCAATCAATTGATTCTTTTCAACTATTCAAACATTTGCTATTACACCTTTCAAAATCAAACATAATTTTCACACTTTTCTCTCTTTTACTGACGGTTCTTTACATAAAAACTAATACAATTTAACTACAATTGTTCTTACATTTATTTATGATTTCTGAGTTAACATCGATTACATTATCACTAATAATAAGTATTCTACGGGACCAAACCTGTGATCGTTCCTCCTAGGAGAGTTATCCTAATTATCATATGTTCAAAGTAGATGATTACAAATAAACTACACGCTACTGGAGGAGGTGTGAAATTTCAATATAAAATTCTTAATGTCCTAATATCATGTGCAATAGCAATATTAATCTTATTATTAACAGTTGTCAATTTTATTTTTAAATTTACTGACAAGATGAAATAATATCTTTTCTATCAGAGGACGGGTTAGCTTCCTGGATACCTTCCACCTTAAGTACTGTGTAAGAATAAGTTATAGTATTCAACACCTAAGTATAATCTTAATCTTATATTCAACAATACAGGTTTCTTCGTCACTTGGCATCTCCCCTAGCCTTAAATAAAAGGTCTTACTTAGTAAGTAAAGAACAAGTTACTTACTATTGATAGTTGGTGCTAAACTTCGGTTGAGTGTGACTTTTGTCTTATGAACTATTTACTAAAATATATTAGTGAAATATATATAGGAATCCTTACCCAAAAGAATCTCTCATTAAACATATGAAATACAAAATACAAGCGGAATCGTCCTTATGCTTGTCCAATTTCGTCCATCCAGCAGTTGAACAGCCACTTGATGATTTGACCAATCATCATCTTAATCAACTCTAGCCACACCATAACAATGCCGGCAATTATATGCATTAGGCAAATGTAATGCCGAGTCTTGTATTTATGTTCTTGGATTAGCTAATCAACACAACACAACTCTGTGACATAATATATATTGAATTATGACATACAATTTATGTTGATGTTCTGACATTTTCTTTTGATTATTATTCTCCTGATAAGATGAAATAATATCTTAGATATCAAATAATATGTTCTTGTAATTATTTATGCCGTGGAACAAAATTTATGTTATAATGTTTCTATTAACTCATGACATATAATTTGTGTTCTGACATATTATGTTGCGACACAAAGAATTCTAGTTAAAATTCGGAGGCCCACAAACTCCGGTGGAGTCAAGTGAATGGCTTACTAGAGAATCAATTTCCCAGAAAAGTGAGATAATCTAGAGTGGTTAACAGCACTGTAAGGATTCGGAATTTCAGTGTTTATCTTTTACCTAATTTGTAAAGAGATTGATCTTCGAGAAAGTTCCAAGAGATGTCTTACCAGTTGGCAATATGCAACAGGTTGGAATATTTAAAG
>PPNM03000095.1:0-21983 GCA_003707275.3 Kregervanrija fluxuum | reverse complement strand
GAAGAAACCTGTATTATTGAATATAAGATTAAGATTATACTTAGGTGTTGAATACTATAACTTATTCTTACATGGTACTTAAGGTGGAAGGTATCCAGGAAGCTAACCCGTCCTCTGATAACGAACTGTTCCGACGCCGAACGTCGAACGTCGAGTTTCGAACTTCGAGCTTCGAATCTCGACCCCTGAAAAGCATTTCATCCTCGGATATTTTCTAATTTCATATAGAACTTTTTATAGGACAACAAAATAGAAAACAAAAAGAAGTCAAGAGAACTTCTTATTTATTTCCTCCAGAACCGTTTTATGTTTTATAAAGTTTCGTACTTTAGTTGATGAATTAATCCTATATAATTTTATCATAAAGATTTGTAAAAGTTAAAGTTATTTTTTATAAAATTATAAATTTCTATAATTGAACTTGTGGGAAAATTCCAATCTTTAAATATTCCAACCTGTTGCATATTGCCAACTGGTAAAACATCTCTTGGAACTTTCTCGAAGATCAATCTATTTACAAATAAGGTAAAAGATAAACACTGAAATTCCGATTCCTCACATTTTTTCTAAGAAACCAATTTTTTTTGGTTATAGTATTTATCCGGAGTAACGAACTAAACCCATTATCAATTTACAAGAACTTTAAAGATATTGCCATGATTTTTGCTATCTCCTCATTTAAATGAATTAATTGAATGATCAGATCTAATAATAATAATGAAACAAATAATATAAAAAGAAGACAAATACTCCAACATAGACGTTATAAATAAACATTTTAAAAGAATCACCTTTTCGCTTTAAATATTCTATAGATATAAAATATATCTGTTGATAAATATATAATTAAGAAATCATTAAGTAATACTACATTAAGTAATACTGTACGTGATATTTCAAGAACATAATAGTTTAGATTTTTCTGAGCTTCGATGTCTGTGTTAATGTCTGTTATTGAATTGAAAATATTGATATAGCCATTACAGATTTTTAATGAAAGTAAAGGTTATTTTATATTGTTGGACTAACAGAAGAAATATTTTATGTTGGAGCCTGGAGAAATTGTATCGTCAGTCAATTATTATGGTTCCTATTTTTAGGTTCATTAAAGCCATTCCATTGTTGCCTCTACATGCATAACTCCTATAGGATAAACCAAAGAGATCAAAGTAAACAGAGTCAATGATAGTATTTATATAGCTACATTCATTTAGTTGGATATTAAGATATTGTCTGGACAAAAGATTAACAATTACAATTAATTACAATTTGTGAAAACTAGAAAGAATTTTACAGAAGTTATTATTAGAAAATATTAATCATATGATGATAAGAATTATGATGTGATGTGAAAAAGAATGTTCTAATAGTCATGTTATTACTAAAATTAGTAATACCGTGATATTTCATATTATAAAATTTATATAATTAAATAACATAAATAGGATAGCTTTTCTCTATCTGATTTATTAACTAAATAGATTATATAAATTATCAATTCTAATTCAGAATAGTTGAATATCTAATTACACTCATAAATAAATCTAATAATTAAAATACAATCAAAACAACGTTGGTTTGAAGTTCATTTTAAGGTCCGTAAAAATGATATAGCATCTGATTTGAAAAAGATGGGTCTCTTAATATTTTCATACAAGTGTTTGAGGCAGAAATGCCGGAACATGGTGTTAAATCAGAACCCTAATAGCATACTGGTGTTCTCAGCAAACGATACGAGCAATCTGGTGTTGTAGTTTGCCATTTTTATTACTAATTGTTAAATTATTTTGGATTTGCTTCCGAGAATTTTCTCCTCATGTTTATAACTGGATATAGTTCGTTGTCGAAAGCTATCAAGGCTTTGAGCTTACGTAGTCTTATGTCTTAACTGGTATTACAGGACAGCATAAATGCCGAAGTAAAAACGTTCAGTTTGAAATAATTAAAAAATATTTAGTATATTTGGAACACAAAAACCCCATTAAATCGTTTATAATTCTTCAAATGATTGACGTTCTGGACTCGCTTCTCGATCTTTCATTTGCTTTATGGATAATTGATTTCCAATCAGAAGTACGAATTATGACAAACTCAGAAACAGCAAGACAAAAAACACCAACACATAATCCAACCCACAAACCTTTTGCTTTCATATCACATGTAAACCCCAAGTAAAGGGCCAATGGGACAGCAATAATATAGTAGGTAATTATATTCAGTCTTCCACCAATCTTTTGGCGCCCTTGTGCACGCAAAATACCTGCTCCAACAATATTTGGACAATCCCACAACTGATTAATGGATAAAATACTCAAAATGACAGTTGCAATTTTAATAACTTTTACGTCATTCGTGAATAAATGTGCAACAAACTGTCTGGTAAAAAATATCAAAGAGAAATTGGATAAGCTCAAACAAAGACTTAATATATAGGCTGCTTTTGTTGACGTAATTGCATCTGCTTGTAACCCAGCACCAAGCAAACTTGCAATACGTGTTGCACTTGCAACGGATGCGGAAAATGGTATCTGGAAACATAATGTTGCCAGTGTTGATGCAATTGATTGGGCTGCTAGTGTGGAAGTCCCAAACCTTGCGGAAGACAATGTTAAAATTTCAAATGCAATAAATTCAGATAATAACATTGCTGTTCCATTTAAAGCCAATGGTAAAATTGAAGACCAATTCTTTAAGCTACCGTTAATATCAATTCCAAACCAACATTTTCTGCCGTCAATGACCGCTATATAAATAAATAGCAATGCTGCACTTAGCCAATAACTAATAGTTGTTGCTAATGGCGCACCCAAAAATCCGATACCCATGGTCTCACTCCAAACCAATAAGTAATTCAACAATATATTAATTGGTGCAACAAGAAATAAAACGTATTGACCTGCAACAAATATATTTTGGGCTTGTAGAAATCTTTTGGCCGTTTCAAAAAATATATACGCTGGTGTCGAAAATGTCATAACTCTTAGATAAGATTGTGCAAGTATTGCCAAATTAGGATCTGTGACAATGAATTTTAAAAGGTAACCAGATTCCCACCATAATAAAACAAGTGGTAAGTTAAATACGGCAATCAACACAAAACACCTCTGAAAATATAATCCAACTAGTCTGTAGTTTTTTGCACCGTAAGCTTCAGAACATAATGTTTCCAAACAAGTAGACATCCCGGTAAAAATTGAGCTGGTAATATTGAAGGTCATTGTTGCAAGCGAAACAGCAGCAAGTTCAGTTTTGCCAATCCTACTAACTGTAAAAATTGAAACAACTGCTAATGAGTATTGAAGAAAAAATGTTATAGCTAAAGGAGCAGATGCAAAACTAATTAACCTGATCTCTTGAAAAAGCGAGGATGTGCTTTTAGTTGTGGTTTGTATATTTGTTCCTTCAGCTATATCTCCCGACTTATTACCGGATCCATATGATTTAACGGAACCTTGCAGTGCAAGTAAACCGTGTGTATCAGACATATTTAATAATAATGCGTTCAAAAAAAACTTTATAACTTTAAGATATGTCCGTATATATCTATATTTGTATGAAAAATACAATTAAACAGGAAAAAAGAACGAAAGAGAAAGAAAGCTTTAAGAAAAAAAAAATGGTACTTTTACAGACATTATAAAACAGTGCCACCAAAGCAGCCCACTTGTTACCAGAAGCTCAAAAATAGGATCGGAAGAAAATGTTTGCCTCTTCATTTTAAGTATGGATAAGTTTACAGCGGGACTTATCAGACAAATATTGCTATCACTGCCAACTCATCGGATCTGGTTGACTCCTATTTGCGGTGCGATGCGCGGGAAACTTCAGTTGCATAACGTTTTTCCGCTGAAGCGTGCCATCTTCTCAGTATTTATTTTTCCGATTGGGTAAAGCGCAATTGAAACTCAACTTGAGGCTATCTTTCAATTTGAGCTTATTTTTTTTCCCTTAATTAGATAAGAGGATCTTTCATAGAATTGTGATAAGAGGAAAAAGTTTAGGAAGTTAACTGGTACCCATTTTTTTGGTTCAAAATTTAAGAAATATTTGGATCACCTTTTTTTTGGTGAGCCCAAAAAATATTTTTGTAGTCCAAAAATTGACACGCTTGTTTTCAATGGTGCTAAGTAGAAACCAATTTGGTATTATTCAATTACTACGTTTGCTAAGTAACAGTTCTACTATGGCGTTTCTCATAGCATTGCCTTTTCCTAAAATTGCTTTATGGTTGTGCTGTTCAAAATAAACCCTGTTTAACGTTTTTTACAAAATTTTGTTTTTACTATTAAGTCCTTTATCTTGGTTGTTTTTTTTAATAATAATAGTAATTACTAAATGTTATTTTTTACAACCTCATGAAAATTTGGAAAGAAAACTTTAAAAGTAAATCGTGTGCAGAATTGCCCACATAGTATGAATGTGGCTTCTGTCAAACAAAAAACAACCTAAGATCTATAGTATTGCAAGCTATAGAATGTCAAAAAATAGAGATAATTACAAATTTTATTTGTCGAGTGAAAAAATGTCGTATTGGTTTCGTATTTAACTTATATTATATGGAGAGCAAAAAGCTGATAGTAAGTTTAATTCTATAAATTCAGTTTACTTTATAGTTACATTTGAGTTGATTAGTATTGCATTATCCAATCCTATAAAATAGTCAAATAATATATTTTATTTTTCGATTATTCGCCAGCTTGTGCCTCCCATTTGCAGAGTCTTAAGAGTTTCCTAGAACATAAAGTTTTATTTTTTTGTTTTGTCCTCAAAATAGCATCTCATGCAAATTGCGCGTAATTTTTACAAAAGAATTCTTTCTAAGTGTTAGATATATTATTGCAGTTAAACTAAGGTACTTATTTCAATAGCGAGTTTGGTTTAATAAAAATTATCAAGTTTGTACTATATTCTTAAATGCTTTGAAACTGTTGTTGTTATCCCAACTTGTCAAAAGTCATGCTTTCTTTAGCCATACTTTCTCACTGTCAAGTATTAAGTAAGCAGAACTATATGGGTAAAAGCAAATAATAATCATATGCATCATTAAGCTAAAAAGGTGCTGTACCAACCTAAGAACTTGAAGAACTAGAGTTACTGAATAAACTATTATAAACGTTTGGTATCATATATAATGTTAGTGAATCTAATACATAACTGATAAACTTTTTCAAAATTGCAAAACATTGTGTTGCAAAACCATAAAAGCCATATTTTAATAATTCAAACTTTATGAGAAACAAACAAAAATGATGTTTACCTTATTCGTCTAAAATTTATTTGAATTTAGAGTCTTGAAAAAATCGTACAGATCTTTATATTTTTTTTAAAAAAAACAGAAAATTTGACACTGCTTGGTACGTAAGAGAATATTTAAAAAGCATAATATTGGTAGTTATTTATAATGAATGTTTATAAAATTTGTAAAAAGAAAGAAAAAGTGTTCAAACTTTACTCTCAGCGTAAAAAGCCACCTTTTCACAGTCTCTAACACTTCCATCAGAATCTTCCGCAACGTCGATACCATGAGGTTCATTATATGTAATACTTCCGCTTCCATCAAGTTGACAATCTTCTTGAAACGGTTTCATTCCAAGCTTTTCTAAATCTTTTTCTGAAAACACATCAAAGTAGTCGATATCATCGATTTCTCCAGCTCCTGGAACAGGGAAGAATTTGCATATAATGTAATATAAAATCAGCGGGCAAAAAAAAGAAAACACTGTACTATTCTCAAAATAATGCAAAAGCCCAACGGGAATTTTTATACTTGGATCAACAATAGCTGCTAAACCCGGTAGTCCAGGTGCAACAGCTGCACAAAAACAAAGGTATGCTCTCCAATTGAATCCATATAAATAATAAAAATCCTTATTTTTGTCCAAACTATACAAATGGGAAACTCTAATTTTTCTTTTTCTAACCAAGTGAAAGTCTGAAATAATGATACCCATAATTGGAGACATAACAACACCAAACGATGCCATTACACTATTAAACACTGAAGCTGTGTTGTAAAAATTCCAAGGCTGACACGCCCAAGACACCAATGCTGTGATTGCAGCACCTCTGAAAATATTAATATATTTTGGGAAAACCCCAGCAAGATCCATACCGCCTGCAAATCCATTAGCTAGAACATTGAATGTTAGTTGTGATGATGTAAATGCAAGACCACAGAAAAATGCCGCTGCTCTTGTACCCGATGAATAGTTATCTTGCATCCATTGTAAACAAACATCCGTTGGTAGCCACATTGCCGTACCGTAATTTTCCAAAGTATTTGAAGCCGTAACCATACCCATCATTGGGACCAATGTACCTGTCATCGCAATTGATAAAATAATACCCCAGTACATTTGTTTTGAACTTTTTGAGAAACGTGAATAATCACTCATATTGGTACAGTTCGGAGAAACTGCACCATAGAACACTGTAACCGCTTCTAACCAAGCCCAACCGATTTCGGATTTTGGCAATGCTACCGGCTCATACCACATGGCACCAGGTCCACCGGTAAGTACATAACACTTGTGTAACTCATATCCGAAAACCCCAAGCATTGCAACTAATGTGATAAAACAAGATCCATTTACCAATGGTCCCATTTTTTCTGGTTTGAGAAAGAAAAAAAAGAATTCGATAACGTTGAAACAGAAAAATGCAATGAAATCCCTTTTGGTCATATTCAATGCATCCGGAAACGTATTGTGCATGTTCATATAATCTTTACTCAACGATGATAACATGACAACAATACCCAATGCTCCCAACCACGACATGGACGCATAATACACAATTGAAAGTAAAATTCTAATAAGTATACCTAAGTATGAACCAAATATACCGAAAATCATTCTTTGGCACATCGTATACCCGATTTTGAATTTCGAACCAGGGGTTGAATTAAGTGTGGTATAAAGAATAATTAAAACATTACCAATAGTAACAGCACCCATTGTCTGTTGAATATTTAAACCTAAAACCAATAAAGCCGAACCAATCGAGTATGTGAAAATTGAAACATTAGGAACTGACCAGTATCCAAAATAAGACCAGAATCCCCAGAGGCGCCTGCTGGCAGGCATTGGTTCCAGATCTGGATTTTTCAAGACGGAAAGAGTTTTGTTTTCAGGATGCGGAACTTCGAGCCATTTTAGTTTATCTGCAAGAGCCATTTTCTAACGTTAGAGAATAAGGTTTTTTGATTTTCTTTGTTTGAAAAGAATAGGTAAAATGATTGTTCAAGAAAAATTACAGAACCCCGTATGGGAAACACTTCATTTTTAAATAGGATCAAAATTAACAATAGAAAAGTTTAACCTTAAAACCAAAAAGGAAAATAATGAAAAATTTTATCGATTGCAGTTGCAAGATAAGAATCTAGAGATATGGTACTTTGAAAACATCTATTCCATAAAAATTATACGGAAAGTAGACAATATATGTGGGTTCGAAATTGCGAGAAGATAGAATCCCGGAGCATATCTGGTAGCTCCAACGACCATGACCTACAGCTGCTATAGCGTAAGAAGCGTTTCCGGATAAACAGCTGCGTCGAGCTTACACTTTTCTCCAGATTATCTGATAAGCACAGAAAGATTGCGTGGCAGTTCTGTGTGTTCGAAAATAAAATGTTATTTTGCGAGTTGGTTCTGACCTCTATCCCTTACCCCACAAGAACCAATTCTTCTATGTAAAAACCCAGATTCAAAGCCACAATCTTGACCACCAATGAACTCATCTCTTACTTTGATTGTTACCATATAGCCGTTGCAATGATAAAAGAGTGAGTGATAACAACCGCCGCCTAGAAACTGCGTCAGAAGGCCAAATCCCGAGGGATTGAGCGTCGGAATTTGTAATTTGCGAGTTGCTTATTTGGGTAGTTTTTGCGTTTTGATCCTGGCCCATGACACAATTGTAAATGACACTTTGGAAGTTAAACTTCAACTCTGCTCGGCATGGATTAAAAACTTTTTACATATCTGTTTTCCGTATCCTGAATTCCTAGGGAACTGGAACGCATACTTTAGTCTTGTTTGCCGTCGCAAATCAATATTTGGATTGGCAAACATTCGAAAAAGTTTTGATAGTAACCCAAAAGTATTTGGCTATATATAAAAGATGTATTTCTTCAAATAACTCCCTTTGCTAAACCTTGAAACACCTTAAATAGAGCAGTAACACAACACAAACAATGAAATTATCATTTCCTTTAGCGACCATTATCTTGTGTGCTTTGACTGCACAAGCAAATATTATTCCCGATCTCAACTACGTTGAAGTGGCCATCAACATTGCGGAAGAATCTATCATTGCTCACAACAATGACAAGCTTCACTCGGAAAAGAAAGAGCATGTTCATATTCATGGTGGCAATAAATCCTTGCTCGACCACATGTTTGGTTCACTTTTAACCCCTACAGAAGACGTCGATGTTGCCGCTTTAAACTACAAGCAAAACCCGGTTCCGCTTGGCGATGAATTCAGACAATTGGTCTTACAAGATGAATACGAAGTTCCGGATTGTGACGATCTCAGAGACATCAATGGTTCTTCTGTTTTGTACAGAGGTGGTGAATTTGGCGGTATCGACACTTTTGCACATCTTCCATATGCCAACTGTTACAATCCAGACTTGTTTCAAAACGAGACTTTTGATATTGCTATTGTTGGTGCTCCATTTGACTCGGGTGTCTCGTACAGACCCGGTGCTAGATTTGGTCCAAGTGGTATCAGATTGGGTGCCAGAAGATTGGCACCAGCTTACTCGGTCTACAGAAATAACTTCAACCCATACAAAAACTGGGCGAAGATTGTCGACTGTGGTGATCCTCCGGTTACTCCTCTAGATAACAGAATTGCGCTTGACCAGATTTACAGAGCAGAAAGGGCTATTGGTAAGCATGCAACAACAGAAAACAATCCATCCAGGTATCCAAAAGTCTTTACCCTTGGTGGTGACCACACTATTACACTTCCAGCAATTAAGGCAGCGTATGAAAAGTTCGGTAAGATTACAGTTATTCATTTTGACTCTCACTTGGATACTTGGAACCCTTACTATTTTGGTGGTAACGTCACCGAGTATCAGTCACTGAACCATGGTACTTATCTACATTACGCCCACGAACAAGGTTATTTGAATAACAATTCCATCCATGCCGCTATTAGAGGCCCATATCCAGGTCCAAGAGACGTCCAGCACGATATCGATTGCGGTTTTGATAGAGTCTTAGCAAGAGACATTGACAAGATTGGCATTGATGGTGTCATCAAAAGAATTAAGGACAGGATTGGTAACAACCAGGATCCAGTCTATATCACTGTTGACGTGGACTCCATGGATCCTGCCTTTACTCCAGCAACAGGTACTGTTGAACCAGGAGGGTGGTCCTCAAGAGAATTGCTATCCGTTCTTGACGGTCTGGAAGGTTTGAACATTGTTGGTGGTGATGTTGTTGAAGTTTCCCCACCTTTTGATTCTGCTGAAATCACCTCTTTAGTTGCTGCTCAAGTAGCAGATTCTATCATTTCCCTTATGGTTATTAAAGGAGAAAAAGAAGCCTAACTAGCAGAGGCCACTAGTAAACAATCAGGGTAGTATTTTTGTTTTTATAGCACTCCTTGAATATATAAACTAGCGTAATTATTTTATAACATGACATCTGAATACTATTTTTCATGATTACGAGAGTTGTAAGTTTTTAAGTGATTCATTTTTTATTGCTTACTTTATAACATCAATCTGTAGAGTTGTGAAAAAATATATATAGTAAAGTTTTGACATTTTACTGGCAGATAATGATGCCTTTTCATCGTATTGAAGAGAACAAAATAATTCAGTAAAACACATCAAATGATTCTATTACGCCAAAGCGTCATCAACTTCGTATATGTTAATGCACTTAACTTGGGCTAGCCTATTTTTGGACTTTTCTACGGGCACAATATCTTAATGGATGAACTTTTAATTTATAGTAAAGAAAAGTGTGTTTTTAATGGATAATAAAGTATTTCTAAGGCTACCAACTTAATTTAAAGTTGATGAATATTAGAAAAAATTTTAAAATTATGTGTGAAAGCTTCTGTTCATACAAACTCATCATTATAACATAAAACAGCAAAGGATCTATTGTTTTGATTGCTTGCAACGATTTTTGAAAGCGTAACTTGGAAATTTGATACTTAATTGTATTCAAATAATTTTATTTTATTTAAGTCTTTATTAAGTGTAAAGATGTCATACATTAATGAGTGCAGTGCATTTTCATAACATAACCAAAAAGCTCAAGTTTCTTGCTGTGAAAACAAATGAAAGCGTAAATAATATCCAGCAAGGCGGCCTTAGAATTTTTTTGTATGCAGCAAAATTGCCAAAATAAAGAAAAGCTAGAGAAAATAAAGTAAGAAATGAGTTAACTAAGTTATTTTTTAAATAAAGGCCTAAATCTTAAAATTCAAGTCAAAAAAAGAAAAAAAAGTGGCATGTAAAACCATAAAAAAAATGTAGGAAGCAAACTGCAATTGGCCATTGTGAACAGACATCAATGTTTAATATTTAATTTAATAATAAAAAAACATTGTATCTAATTCATCTTGTATATAATCTAGTAAAAGTTGGCCAATGATTTTGTTCCATTGATTGAGCAATAATATTTTTCGAAATTCACTTTTAAAATGGCCTTACGATTCGCTATTTCTTCTGGATCTATATGTAAAAGCGAAGGTTCTACAAAAATAGAACGCAGGAAAAATATCAACAAAAAACGCAATCTTTTCTACATTATCTCATCAATATATGATTTTTGCTGAAACTGTTTTTTTGAAAACTATAACATCATATACCCTGGTGACAACTTGCCATCGTGGGTGGTTAACTAAATTGCCGAAACTCAGTAAGATCTTTCAGAAATCTACTTCAGCGGCATCAAGTGCGAAAACGGCAGGTCTTCGACAATTTCGTCAATTCTCACGAAATAATAAATTTTATGCTATCTTTATTATGTTACTAAAAACAAGTGATAATGTCAGCTGAGCCAGTGAAAAGAAAGAAATATTCAAAGCTAGGATGCACTGAGTGCAAAAGGCGTAAGATAAAAGTGTGTTTGAAACGAGCTTGGTATAGATTTTGCCTTATCAATAATTATTAAATACTAACTTATCTTTTTAGTGTGATGAGACAAAACCAATTTGTTGGCATTGTCAAAGATTAGAAAAAGGCTGCCAGTATCTTGCTCCAAGGGAAAAGTCAAGGTATAAAAAGTCCGCCAAGGATAACAGTAGATCTAAACCAAATAAAATTGTACGACACTTACGTACAAAACCAATTGTGATGAGAAACGACGCTCCACAAGCCATATTAGATGAAAATGATAATCGGAATAATGGCATTGCGATAACAAGAGATAAATTGTCCAGTCCATCGCCCAAGGCTAATACTCTAAGTAACTTGTTTGATGATAATATGATAATAATACCAGAAACTTTTCAAGATAGTACATCAAACTTAGCTCAAAGTTTAAATGATTTATTATCATCACAAATTAATCAAACTTCAATTCTACCAGATGATTTAATGTCAAACTTACCGTTATTTCCACCACTTAATACGTTTTCAAATAACGAATTCTCAAGCTCAAATACGGATATAGATATATCACCATCATCATTGGCATCCCACGGAAATTTGGGACCTTGTAAAAAGGCATTAAAAATGAAAACCCCTATTATACCACATATTAAAATATCAAGCTTCAAATTGTCACCGACCCATATGGAATATCTGAAATTATTTGCTTATGATTTTGTCAAAATAATATTACCATTTTGTCCCACCGAAATTGACAACTCGATTCATCAAAAACTTAGCAGCACTCAAGCATCAGGGGATAGCAGTTTGTTTTCAGACAATATTAATTCAGATATTGGAGTTGAAATGCAAACTCATAAACAAACTCGAAAACCTTCCCCGTTATCGACAGCATCACTATCATTCTTCTCAAAATTAAATGAATTAAGTGAACCAAAAACATCAATAGTTAACCCAGCTAGAGACGTTATATTATACTACGCGCAAAAGGAGTCATATGTACTGGCTGCAGTATTAGCTTGTGGTGCATTGATAGCCCATCGTTATAGAAATTCGTCAGTCGACGAAGAAAGATATTGCGGATACTTATCAACTTGCATGTCATTATTCGGTCAATCACTAAATGAAGCAACCTTGTCTACCAATAAAAAGAAGAAGGGCGAAATTGAAGGGATGATTATTACCACGTTATTGCTAACATCATATAATGCATCGTCAAATGTGGTTAAATGGAGGCCACATCTTGAAACTGCCGGGAGATTATTAATGAGATCAGAATTTTTTTCCAAAGATCAGACAAATATTGAAAAAGAAGTATTAGCATTTTGTAAATCCTGGTTTTTCAGTATTGAGATAATTGCTGGCACTTCATCGAACTGGGGAGGCACAATGAATGATAAGGATTGGAAAGTAATGGAGACATGGATTAAGGAAGATTCTGAAATATTAAAAACTCTCAAGATTACTTGGAAAAATCCAAAATTTGTAAACGATGATGATGTATTTAATTTAATGTTTGGTTATACGAATAAGTTGGCAATAATTTTGGGACGACTGTGTTGCGTCTTAAGACATGCTAGGTTAGGTGTTAAACTCAAGTTGAATGAAATCAGTTGGTTTTTGACGCAATTAGAATCTAAAGAGGTAAGAGAGTATTCAGTTTTATCAAACTCAGGATATTTATCAAAAGACTTCAAGCTTGATCCATTATTAGGTGTGCCTGATGAAGCGGTTGAAAAATTTGATGACATTGCATTATCAGGTGAGGTAACTTATGTTTCTTGGTGGGATATTTGTTATCAAGCTCAAAGAATGTCAGGTATAATCCATACATTAACAAACTTATTTATGTTGGATAGACATCATTTTCTTGTTGTTAATGCAATTGAAGAAACTGTTGATTTACTAAAAGTTTTGAGAACTAAGAAGAAAATTAAGTCATTCAGTCTTATGATGTTTCAATTCTGTGTGTTTTTGGTTGGTAAATGGACAACCCAAGTCCAACATAGACTGCTGGTTACTAAATTTTTTAGAGATTTACATGACTTTGGTAACATTGCAGCACTATATACAATGAAAAAGCTCGAGCGCATGTGGCGTAATGAAGATGGGGTTTCTGACGATGGAGTTCATGAAGAGGAAGATATAATTAATTATTAGATGGCTGTTGTTTAATTTGGCGGGTGGAAGCTGGGGAGAAGCCTAAATAGGCATGAAATTCAAGTTCAGGCTACAATGTCATTGGGAATGAGTAAAGCACAAGATGCACTGCTGTACCACTAGATTTCATAAACAGTTGATGCCCACATTGTCCGATTCATGTCAATTTACTTTGGAATATGGTAACTGGCAAAAAGGAGGAAAACAACCAAAAAAGCACCTCTTGTAACCAGTTTCTTCTGTTGCTCAAGAGTTCCTGCATGCCGGAGCAGGAGCGGTTCGTTTCCTGTGGTGAACAACCTGACTTGCTGAAGCAGATGCATCCACAATATTCTGGTCCCTGGAGAATCCCACAGCCGCCCGCTGCGCGTAGCCCCAGCTGATAACGATGCCACAAAAGTCGTTTTGGAGTTGCAGACAGCCGGAAATCACTAGAAATTACAGCTTCTGGTGGATCGGCACATAATCAGAAGGGATATTACTGTGGTTTCATTTATTGACGGAGTGCCGTGATTTTGCACTTCACAAGTTTTCAAAGATCGATGTTTCTTGCCGTCCGTTACCAATGCCGTTGAACATATAGTTTTACACATTAGCCAATAAAAAAACTATAATTGTTGCTGTTGGAAGTACCTCTGATCAGTCTGTAGATAACAAACATGTTCCCAAAGGCTTTTTCAGAAGTGTTTTCAAATACTTGCCCATAGAAGGTATCTTCATGAGGATCTAGAAAACGAATAAAATCTATCAGATGCCGAATTCTCAAATGAAAAAAGGAAGATCATGTCGAAACTTTAAAGAAATTCAAAGCTTTGATGATATCAATGCTGCGGATTCTCGAGACTATGTCATTTTGACATCTGAATATCAGACTTATAAGATTAAAGAATTCAGAGATGAAGCTGATATACCCTGGTGGAAATTTTCGATGAGTTCAAATATAGAGAATCTAAAGAAGAACCATCTAAACATAAGTGGTATAGGTGGTTTCCTGAAAGCACCTCATCCGCAGAAAAAAAATTGCTATTCCAATTAGACATTGTTATTGCACTTTATTCATTCATGAGTTATTGGGTTAAATATATCGACGGTGCCAACCTTAACAATGCTTATGTTTCAAGTATGAAGGAAGGTCTAAATATGAAAGCTAATGATTTGATTAACACTCAAGTTCTGTTCACCATTTGGTCAGATTATTTTCGAAATGCCTTGGATTTTCGTCTTACCAAAATTTTCAATCACTTATACTTTATTCATAGCTGAACTGTGTCAGCCTTTACAATTGGTACTCAAAAAGTCCAAAATGTTGAGTCATTGAAGGCACTCATATTATTCGTTGGTGCAAGTGAAGCTGCCTATTTTCCCTGTGTTCAGTATCTACTAGGTAGTTAGTATTTACGAACAGAATTTGGCTGCCGTGGCGCAATATTTTATATCGGCCAATTTTTGGGTGTGTTGACTTCAGTTTTACTACAAAGCGCAACTTTCAAAAACTTTCCGGCATTAATAATTTGGAAGGCTGGAGATGGATCTCTATTGTCGATGGTGGCCATTCATTTTCTGTTGCAATTCTAGCCTTGATATGTATTCGGAGTACTCCATTAAAATGTTATTCATTATTTTTGACCGATGATGAAATTAGATCAGCAAGATCTAGAATGAAGAAAAATGGTACCAATCTGGGTAATGATTCAAAAGCGTTGCTCAACGTCAAAAGTTGGAAAAAGGCATGTAGTACATGGCACATTTACCTACTATGTATCATTCACATGATGGGTTTCAATTCAAATAATACTTCCTCTGGTAGTTTCATTTTATGGCTAAAATCTCTCAATACATATACTATTGAGAAAATTAATAATTTGTCAACTTTCCCACTTGCATTAAGTATTGTCTATGTTTTAATCAGCTGTATAGGTGCTATCATTACAAGAAAAAGATTCCTGTTTGTGACCTAACATCTTTGCTGAATACAATTCTATCCGTCTAGGATGTGTCACTTGGAGCTAAATGGTTTGCCTTCTGTTTTGGTTATTGGCCTTGGTCGCAGTCTTCAGTTTTCAATCCCTTGATTAGTGACTTTTCAGGAAAGATGCAGATGTGAAGGAGTTGGTTGGATGGTGATTTATGTTGTTGGTCTACAATCAAACGCTTAGATTAATAAACTTATTTGGCCAACGGTTGATAGTCCCAGGTACTTGGTTTTTCTTCATGTGCTGGCTTCAGTATGGGATTCTCATTGCTAATGGTTGTCGCTTATGTTCTTTATCAGAGGGATGAAAGAAATGGAGTTTTAGAAAATGGTATCTACATTTACAACAGTAAAACCGAGGCCGTTCCAGAATTTGTTTTAGAAAATCAAAAGCATTTAAATAAATAAATTTTGTAGCAAATTTTAGTTCCATAGAAATAAAATTGTTTAATCTTCATTCGCAAAGTCGCCACTTGCATTACGAAAGGATCTAGTTAATCCAACGAACGGATTGTTTTATTGGAAAAAAACGATTGAATTTTTTAGACCTAACTCAGGTCAAGAAAAGTATTTCCTAGCTCAGAATCAAATTTACCAGAAGTTTCAAAATTAATCCAGTTTTCAATCTTTAAGCACAATACCACAACAGAAAATGAAAAAACCTCCAACAACATTTTATGTTTCAACTTGATTGGCAACATGAAGAACTCTAGTTTTTCAACCATACTTTAGCTCTCATATTTACAGGGTTAGTACGAACTTATATGTATCTTAAAATGAATGCTGAATAGTTTCTACACCTAAAGTACAGTTCTAGGTTTTTTCTGCCTAACTAGCGTTCCACCATCACAACTAATTTTTCGAAATTCAGGGTGTTAAGCCCACGTTTGGGTTCAGGAACTAACTGCTTTTGTGTTGTACCTTGACTACTAAAAATATCTCCACGGACATGGAGTTTACGTTAGACACAATCGATTGGATCCACATGTTGAATATTGGAGAATGTGTCATGCTGAACATAGATTCTGCCAACAACCAGTCTAATTGCATTGAAAAGAGCACACTACCTAGAGTACAATGAAAAAGAAAGTTTATTCTCAGGCAGCACAACACTTTTTGAAGGAGTCTGGTTTGAAGCGTCCAAGCCCCAATGGCTGGTTTGTCTACTACAAAGTTGGCAGCTAAGGTGCAAGGGGCTGGGGGTTGGGATCTTTACCCTTGGGTGGAAACTTATCTGATGTTGATTCAATAAAGGCAACAGTAAAGCAATACGAAAAGGATTTGACGTCACTTGCTGCAGCTAAAAAGAGTTTTTCAATGGTCACAGGCAAAATAGAAAGGTAAACCTGAATTTCTTTTGTCACGAAGAACTCCGATTTGATGAGACCAAAATACGTAAGTGGCAAGCTCTCTATAGGAAGTTTTTCCAAGAGTTTTACCCAGAAGAGTCTGATCGTCACCCCAGTCATGAACTTCAATGCAGAAGGACTTGGAGATATTGAAACCTTATAAAAGTTTTAAATCCATTAAAGATATCAACCATCCCTTGATTAATTTTCTAGTTGACTATAAACCGTTAATTATTAGCTTTCAATTTGGACTACTGGATGTGTCCATTGTCAACCCCTTGTTGGAAAATGGAATAAGCGTTTTTGTCTCAACCACCGATTCTTCAGAGTTTTTACTTGTTAGACTAAAATATAAGAACGTCAAAGGTTTGATTTTACAAAACTACAGCTCTGGCGGCCATCGTGGCAATTTTATAGCGAATGATCTTAATGACTCAAAACTAAATTTGAAAGAACTAATGTTCGAATCAATCACGCTATTGGAAATGAATCATTGGAGGAAAAAAGTTTGAAAATAATATTAGCCGGAGGAATATCCAGCCGTGAGCATATTGATTCAATATTTCCAGAGTCTGAAAACCTTAATAATTTGTTTCAAAATGTTTCAGCGGTCCAACTGGGTACCTCTTTCTTTTTTGGATGACTCAATACAACACTCTCCAGTTTTCAAGCAGACTTTGTTGAGAATTATAACGAAAGAAGACTCCAGCAAAAACTACAAAAGTAATAACTACTTCTTCGATATCAGGACGTACTTTACCTAATTTTGAAACCTCTTTTATTGTAGACTTTGTCAATAATTGCAAGTCTTTAGAAGTACCCGATTACCCTTTGCCTTATTCTATTTTCAAAAAGTTAGCAAGTAAAAATAAAGAAAAATATGGAACTACGCTCATGGAAAGGATTTCTGAAACATTTCGAATTTTAATGCAGATCAAGCAGTTCAAATGCTTTTTGGATCTTTTGAAAATAAATTCTAATTTTGTAGTGTCATGATTGAGGAAGAAAATTATTACCAAATGTTCTTGGAGTCTATGTTTCACTATTTACTAGTTAATGTTGTCTTGAGTCACAGCTTGGTTTTTTTGTTACCAAAATTGGCCTTACATCATTCAGGTTAATTTTATACAAAGATGGTTTCAAATTTTAGTAGTATAATGAGTTTTGTTAATGTTTATGGCAGATTAAGAAAGACAGATTTTTTGAAAAGAATTTATCAATTAAGAATTCAACAGCAATGGCATCATCATTGACTTCAGAAAAACTTTCGAGTTTTGAGCGTTGTATCCAAGGACAGTACAGAAGAACGAAAATCAGATTATTTAAATTGTATAATGTTTTTCAAAACCATCAGCACAAGCCAGCGAAGTCAGATTGATTGCACATTGTCTCTCAGGCGATGCATTCTTTGCATTGTTATTAAAAGAACAAAAAAGTGTTGAATGCAGTTTTGTCTTTAATGTAATCACGCATTGCTATATAGCTACAGCAATGGCTATACAAACCTCTGTTTCTGTTATATATTCAGCAATGTATAACATATTGACATTTTCTTCATCTGAACTATTTATGAACGACGTTGGACTTCATTGTTTTAAATTTTTGTCGACATTCTCAATTGGCGTTTAGGTATAAAAATGATGTACTTGGGAGTATACAAGCAGGATTGAAAAGAGTTTAGATGTTATCTGGAAAAGACTTAACAGTTTTATATAAATAAATGATTCCAAAAAGGTATATTGATGTTACCTGCGAAGCTGATTGAATACATGGCTAATGAACTCTTTCAAACATTATTATTCATGAGATATGACGATGTTTTCGAAAAGCAATCCAAGAATTTTGACTGGTTATGTTGCAAAGAAAGAAAATAACAGCCTGTTTGGATGAATTGCTTGGAACGCTTGAATTTGACAGCAACACGGTATGGTTTCAGTTCGCGGGAAATAAGCCTTACTTAAGTAATATTTACACAGAATTCAAAAATACTCTCCCGATAAGCGGTGTTTTATCATGTCAACAAAGGTAAAATATAATTGTGGAGTTCATTTGAGGCAAAGATGTTTATCGTAATGAATTTGATTTTAGATGGTTAGAACATCAACACGATTGAGCTGGTCCTTTTCTATGATTACGTATCTGATACTAATGATTGTGCCAGAGGAAAACTAGTTTTCCTTGTTCTGAAGGAAAACAAAAATTGTTTCAGCCAAAAATAAATCGACAATTTCACGGTCTTGCTTAGAATAATAATACCTGTTCTGCTCACATTTCCAATCATGGATACGTCAACTTGATGTATTATTCCATCGTCCGGAAGAATCATTAAGTTTTGGTTTGTATCAATAATAAAAACAGTTCTCAGTATTTGAATGATCAAGACATTTCTACAACTCCAGATGATCTTGAAAATTTCATACACGCAAACGATCAGAACATTTCGGAAGGTCTGTCAGGTTTACTCAGTCAAGCTGAAATTACTCTGCACTTGATTATCGAAATGTGCGGCCAGGTTTTATCTCCTATTATAGTCAGCTCTCCGATTTATTTACAGTAGCTGGGTTTTGGCCAGGTTTTGTCTTCCACAAGTCCAAGATCCTCACATGTCTTATTTATACCATTAACAAATGTAGAGACATTAGCTTCTGGCGTAACTGCAGCTGACAATGGACGGAAAAAAGGTATGGAGTATGGAACTACTTGGAATCCGTCAGTAACACTACAGTGAGATTTCCAGAATCAGAAACAAATTGCAGGAACTGATGAGCGATATCGTGTTTGAGTCCTGCAGAAAGTTTATGGCTGCCAAAAATGCCCGAGAAAGGGAATTCTGTTGAGAATTTATCATGATGCTTTGTTTATTGCGTGGTTTGTTGATTACATACCATGCTTTATGGTACTGTTATTATTGCAGTTGTAGAAAACGGATATAAAAGAATGGTAACGCACCACCTTGTTTTCTGTTCAGTATACCTGGTGAAATGACCATTAAAACATCTCAATGCTAAAGGATGAAGATCAAAATTTGATAAGCGATAAAGTTATTTCGAGATTCAAATTGTTTCATCACGCTTTTCGAAAACTTAATAGTATACATAGTGTGTTCTTAGGTATGTTCCTGGCGGCAACAATGAATGATCGACTTAGTTACAAACAAAACTTGATATCAGCGCTAACCGTTTGAGTGAAGCTTAAGGGCTTGAATATGCTAAAATTAAGGTTCGTTATTCAATTTACAATTGTATTGTTCTACCGGTTGTTTATCTTGTTTACGTTTTTTGGTTTCCAGAATAGTATAGACTGCACGTTCTTTTCAATGTTGCAGAAAATGGCGGTGTTCGAAAATTGTGTTTGTCAAAACTACGACTTTACTCTTAATGCGGATATTATTTAAAATGTCTTTTGTATTCGATATATTTGAATCTCAGTTTTTCGCCATTGGCTGGTTGGCGGATGAATCTGAATCGCTTAGAAATATAAACGTAGGTTGTGCTTTATGTTATCTGGAGAACTTGTATGGTTATTCAATTGTTATCGTTCCTATTTTTAGGTTCATTAAAGCCTTTCGATTGTTTGCTCTGCTTGCATAACTCCTTTAAAAGAAGCCAATGAAATCAAAGTAAACAGAATCAATGATAGTATTTATATAGCTACATCATTTAATTGGATATTAAGATGTTGTCTGGAAAAAAAATGAAAAATGGCAATTAAATGGATGTAGCCACATAATTAATATCGTTATCTTCGTTTACTTTGATTTCATTGGTTTCTATCAGAGGACGGAATAGCCAACCTAGATATCTCCTTCCTTAAGCACAGTTATGAAATAACTAGTACAGGTAGACGCGCGACGGGACATCTCCTCAAGCCTCAGTTATGAGGTCTTGAACCGTAAATAAAGTAATAATACTTACAGTTGTTGGTATAAGCTAATATATATAATATGTGTGGCTAGAGTCTTATGAATTATTACTTAGTTGTATTATTTCTAATAATGAATCCTTATTTAAAAGTAACTAAACAAGATATAAAATTATACAAAGGTGGGAAAATAGAATTTTATATTGAAATCCCACACCTCCTCCAGTAGGGTGTAGTGTTGTTTGTAATCATCTACTTCCAACATATGATGATTAGGATAACGCTCACAGGAGGAACGATTACAGGTGTGGTCCTGTAGATAGATACGTTAATACTTACTATTAGTTATCTTGTAATCGATTTAGACTCAGAAGTTGTAAATAAATGTAAGAACAAAGTAAAATTAAATTGTATTTAATTTATATAAAAAGATCTCCCTCAAAAGAGAGAAAAGAAAAAGGTTGTGAAACAGGTAGAAACTAAAAATCGGAGTAGCACATATATATAGGTAAATTGAATTTAATTGTCATTAATTGAAATTGTTCATTTCTGTTTTGACTAGTGTTTTATTCCTAAGATCTAATTGTTGGTGTTCAATATAACTTAATATATCAAACTGGGTCTATACTCATAGTTATTACTCAACTAATCCATATTGTAATTGATACATAAAAGTATATAAACTATTTACATGATTGAAAATTCTCATAAAATTTTCATTCTCGCTTGAGATTCGACAAATTAGTTGTCGCTAATTCCCAATTAGGAATAACTAATCTTCTCAATCTCAACCAGCCAATATTAACAACATTTTATTTTATTGTATTTTAATTATTAGATTTAATCTATGAGTGTTTTGTGTGCTGAATTAGATATTCAACTATTCTGGATTAGAATTGATAATTTATATAATCTATTTAGGTCATAAATCAGATAGAAGAAAAGCTATCCTATTTATGTTATTTAATTATATAAATTTTATAATATAAATTATCACGTTATTACTAATTTTAGTAATAGCATGACTATTAGAACACTTCTTATTATTCTAGGATATTCATTTTCATATCACATCATAATTCTTATCATCATATGATTAATATTTTCTAATTACAACTTCTGTAAAATTCTTTCTAATTTTCACACATTTTCTGATTACTATACTGTCATATAATTATACCTAATTTTCACCATTTCTTTGTCTAGACTTCATCCCAAATATCCGATTAAATGAATGTAGCCACATAAATAATATCATTATCAATGATTACTTTGATCTCATTGGTTTCTTCTACAGGGGTTATGCATGTAGTGTAAAACAATGGAATGGCATTAATTAACCTAAAAATAGGAACCATATTAATTGATTTAATGATACAATTTCCCCAGGTTCCAACAGAGGATGTCAGAACATATTCGAGGACGGATTGTCAGAACATCAACATAAATTGTATGTCATAATTCAATATATATTATGTCACAGAATTGTGTTGTGTTGATTAGCTAATCCAAGAACATAAATACAAGACTCGGCATTACATTTGCATAA
>PPNM03000094.1:0-22216 GCA_003707275.3 Kregervanrija fluxuum | reverse complement strand
GCAAATTGAATTTAATTGTCATTAATTGAAATTGTTCATTTCTTTGTCTAGACTTCATCCCAATATCCGATTAAATGAATGTAGCCACATAAATAATATCATTATCAATGATTACTTTGATCTCATTGGTTTCTTCTACAGGGGTTATGCATGTAGTGTAAAACAATGGAATCAAAGTATTTGAATATTAAGTTGAAGTCTGGACAAAAGATAAACAATTGCAGTTAATGAAAATTAAATCAAAATTGTCTATAAATACGTACTATTTCACTTTTTAGTTTCTACTTGTTTTACAACCTTTTTTTTTTCTCTCTTTTGGGAGAGATCTTCATATAGAAAATTATATATAATAATTTAAATTATATTTTGTTCGAACATTTATTATTAACTTCTGAGTCTAATACGATTACAAGAAAACCAATAGTAAGTACAAACTTATCTATCTACGGGACCACACCTGTAATCGTTCCTCCTGTGAGAGTTATCCTAATCATCATATGTTGGAAGTAGATGATTACAAATAACACTACACCCTACTGGAGGAGGTGTGGGATCTAAATCTAAAATCCTTCATGTCCAAATACCATGCATAAATAATTACGAGAATATAGTACATGAAGGATTTCATGTTAAAATCCCACACCTCCTCTAGTAGGATGAAGTGTTATATGTAAACATCTACTTTCAAGATATGATTATTAGGATAACTCTCACATAAGGAACGATTACAGGTACAGCCCCGTAGGCAGATAAGTGAATACTTACACCGTACAATTTCTCCCAGTTCAAACGGAGAACAGACTATTATTCACATCAGATTTATTAAAAATATTAATTTACCTCGCTAAAGAGTTCAGTTTAGCTTAAGTTATAGGTGTTTATCATTGTCACCACAATTAATCATTCACAAATATTGTGATAAAACTGTTGTCTATAAGAAAAAGTAATTTGCTACTTATTATGTATATTTTTATATCTTGTTTAGTTTCTTTCAAGGAAGGATTCAATATTAAAATTTTACAACTCAGGAATAGTTTATAAGACTTTCGCCACATTCATATTTTAATTAGCTAATACCAATAACGTTAAGTAATGTTATTTTATTAAAGGTTTAGGACTCCTAACTGAGGCTAAAGCGGATGTCATGTGGCACATCTACCTTTAGTTATTTCATAATTGTGCTTTAGGTAGGAGATATCCAGATTGGCTAACCCATCGTCTGATGGAATACAGTGTAGCTAAATAACTAACCGAGAAAGATTTTAAACAATTTCAGAATTAAATCTGAAAAAATGATCAAACATTTCAATGTTTTACCAATAATTAAGAGGATAATATTAGTTGCTACTCTAATTGAAATGTGAATGATCACGTTCTCCTTTTTTTTAAAATAGTGGAATCCCAGTTTAAAAGAGATTATAAATAAAATATATATTATATCAAATTTAGATGAAAGTTATCTATAGCCAAATAAATCAGGAAACAAATTAGTTATAGAGTTCTCCGATGATGACTGTCGTAAAAATTATCTGTGATAAAAGTTCCAGGTAATGAATTCCCGAATAGCAAGTTCAAGCAATGCGAGAGTCACAAGAGAAGCCTCCCCATGGACTCTACCATGTCTATTAAGAAATCTGGCATGCTTTCAGTAGTGTCCTTCAAACAAAATTAAATATTAATGAACATCAAAACTAAAGCCAATTAATTTTTTATAAATTTAAAAAAGATCCGGAACACTTCTAGCTGGCTTTTGAAATGGTAATCTTTCCCAAAGCTAAAAATTATATAATAAGGACGTACAAAAAAGGGAAAATTGGACATCTATGTTACAGTTTAAGTTTTAAACGCAGACATCATAATTAACGATTTCAAAGAAGAAAAGCTTTTGTTGGTTATCAGTTGGCTGTTGTGTTTATGATTTTATTCCTCTATAATAGTTTCGTATTTATAAGTAAATCATTTTTTAACGACCCGATAGTTATATGAAACTTGTAAGAATCGGAAATTATTCAGTGCTTCATTAATACATTTTTACGAGATAAAACAAATAACATAAGAATAGTAATTTATGAATAAATAAATAAATAGTGTATAAATAAAAAATAGTAGAAAAAGTAAATAACATGACAAACCAATCGGTAAAACGTAAAGATAAACAAAAGAAAATATGCTCTATATCAAATGAAACAAAATAAAATATATTGACTAATAAATATACCGGCATTATTATTAAATCAATTGATAAAACTTTATTTTTTCTTCTCTCAATTTTAACATTTTACTGAAAACATGATATTTAAGGAATAAAAAAAATCCAACAATCTATCACACCAACCTTGATAATTTATGAATGAAATGAAAGGTACTATATTAAGTTTATTTAGCGTCTCTAGCCTTCTTGAAGTCTTCTAATTCCTTAACTCTTCTTTTGAAGTCTAAGTATTGACAGTGTTCATAATCATGTCTTTCTTCGACACAGTTCCATGGTAAATACCAGCCTTCTTTTCTACATTTGTTAAGAGGAATCAACAAACTGGCACATCTGTCTCTGAATGGAATAGGAATTTGGTTTTTCTTCATTTCCTCATGGGAAACTATAATAAAATGGAAGTAGAAATTAAATGTTAGTATAAATTCTAGAATCATATGGTCTAGCCCAATTATTCTATATACATACGTAGTTCAGGAATTTCATGAATAGCCATTTTGCAGTTGTTTCTGTGTGTAACTAATTGACAGGTATTATTGTATGAGTTTAATCATTATGTTAATAGTATTTGAAATCTTCGCACTCTCATTGAATTCTTTCTTCCCCACCTGGACTACTCACCCGGGTTCCAGAAATAGCAGATTTTTTTAACCTTCTTATACGGTTACGCAGCACCGACGCTCCAGATCTGACACGAAAAAAATGCTGAAGATAAAGTAATCAAAGGTAATCAAAACAAAAAAAAAAACATAAGACAAGAAGGCAAAGCAACTCTATAAGTTACGTGTTTTGTTACTTTATGATTTCTGTGTCACAACTGGAGCAGCTCTCTGTTGAAATATCAGATGAAAATGATGTAAGCAACCAATCAGATGAACCTATGGATATTGATACCCCAGAATTACCCGAGGAAAGTGCTAATAACGATGATGATCCAAATAAATTAACGGTAATTGGTCTAGAACCAATCAGTTCACCAGCTAAGAGTATACGACAGAGTACGAGAGATATACTGGTACCCAATATTCAACAACAACAAATGACACCTGCATCAAAACCAAGATTGGTTATTGAAAAGTTAATTTTAACAAATTTTAAGTCGTATGCCGGTCGCCAAGAGATTGGACCATTTCATCCATCTTTTAGCGCTGTTGTTGGTCCCAATGGTTCAGGTAAATCGAATGTTATTGATTCTATGTTATTCGTCTTTGGTTTCAGAGCCTCTAAAATGAGGCAATCAAAACTAAGTGAGTTGATTCATAATTCGGAGGCATTCCCAGAACTTTCATTTTGTCAAGTTGATATTCATTTTAAAAGGGTTGTGGATAAGACTGATGAAAACAATCAACCGTATTCTGAGTATGTCGAAGGATCTGAGATGATTGTTTCTAGAAGAGCAAATAGAGATAATTCATCAAAATATTTTGTCGACGATAACTCAAGTAGTTATACAGAAGTTACAAATTTATTAAAAGATCAAGGTGTTGATTTAGATCATAAGAGATTTTTGATTTTACAGGGTGAAGTTGAAAGTATCGCTCAAATGAAACCAAAAGCGGATAACGAGAATGATGATGGTTTGTTGGAATACTTAGAAGACATTATAGGCACAACGAAATACAAAGGTGAAATTGAAAAAATTGATGAAGAAATCGAAAAACTAAGTGATTTGTGTAATGAAAAAGAGAGTAGGTTTAAATTTGCTAAAAAAAGTAAGAATGATCTTGATACTGAAAAATCCAAGGCATTAGATTTCTTAAAATTGGAAAAACGATGCATCGATGAAAATACACGATATTTGAAGCTTTCATCTGCATATGATGATATAATTCTCAAATCGTCCACAGAAAAATTAGAAGAGTTACAAGGGAAATTGGGATCGGATGTCGAAATTATTGATAAAAGTCAATCACTAATCAGTAAATTAGAAAAAGATCATACGACAATAATGAAATCAATAGCAACTACTGATAGGGAGATTGATATTTTAAAAAACTCACACAAATCCTTAGAGCAATCCAAAGTTTCACTTTCTGAAAAAATAAAACATATAGAATCCAAAAAAAAGAAAGCTTTGAAAATTTTAGAATCAAATAATAAAACGCTTAATACTAGCCAATCCCAATTAAGAGATTTGAAGGACAATTTAGCTAATTATGAGGAGGAAACCACTGGATTAAGTGACCAGTTGGAAAAAGAGAAAGAAATTTTAGAAACTATAAAAGCTGAATTGTCAGATAAGACAAAAAAGTTTTCAGAACAGATTGAAATTTTGCAAAAACAGTTGGAACCCTGGGAAAACAAGATTGATAATAAACAGGGTGAATTAAATCTCAGAAAATCAGAAATTGATATTTTAACAGCCCAACTAAATGAAATGGAAAATGAAGAATCCGAAGTCAAAAAAATTATTGGAAACAAAAAAGAGCAAATAGATATTAATAAAGCTAAAGTTCAAAAACTAAAAAGTCAAAAAATTGAAACAGAGACTAACATACATAAAAATATGACTATATTTCAATCCAAGGAAAAAGAATTGAAACTTATGGAAACATCATTAAAAGAACTTAGAGATAAAGTAGAATATGCTAGGGCAAATGTTTCAAATGCCCAATCTCAAAATAGGGTCACAGCTGCTTTGCAGCATTTAAAAGATTCAGGGAGATTAAGAGGTTTCTATGGCCGTTTAGGTGATTTGGGTGTTATTGATGATAAATATGATGTTGCTGTTTCAACTGGGTGTGGGTCTTTACATGACTACGTTGTCGAAACAGTTGAAGATGCCCAACAGTGTATTCAATATTTGAGAACCCAGAATGTTGGTTTTGGTAGGTTTATTGTCTTGCAAAAATTAAGAAAATTTAGCTTGGGTAAAATTAACACTCCGGAAAACGTTCCAAGGCTTTTTGATTTAATAACTCCTTCTGACCCAAAATTTGCTCCTGCATTCTATAGTTCAATGTTTGATACTTTAGTGACACCAAATTTACAAGTTGCCAACAGGGTTGCATTTGGTGGTAAAAAAAGGTGGAGAGTTGTTACAATCGATGGTAAACTTGTTGATATTAGTGGTACAATGTCTGGTGGTGGTTCTCGTGTCTCTAAAGGCGCTATGAAATTAGCTTCTTCAAAATCTACAGGCGATGATGTGTCTCCTCAACAATTAGAACAGTGGCGTAATGAGTTACAAAACAAAGAAGACATATACAATAATGCCGACTCTGCTTTTAGGAGAATGGAACAAGTCATGCGTAAAGCTCAAGATCAATTACCTGAAATGGGTTCTGAAATCAGCAGATTGAGTGTTGAGACCGAAAGCTTAGCATTTGAAATAAAGGAGAGTCAAGATATATTAAAGGAATTGCTATCTAATAAAGGTAGTAGAGATACGATTAGCAAAAATATTGCCAAAGAAACCAAAATTTTGAAAAAATTAAAGGACGAAAAATCTAAGCTTGAAAATGATTCGAAACATCTTGAAAACCAAATTTCCGATTCTCAAAAAAGGATTATGGATGTCGGTGGAATGAGATTAAAAACTCAGATTTCGAAAGTTAATTCTGTTAGTGAAAAAATACATTTGTTAAAAGAAAGAAAAGAATCAGATGATATGAAAATAACAAGACTTGAAAACCAGATAAGTAAAGTCAGCAATCAAATTGAAGAAAACAGAATTGAGCTGGACGGATTTGCTCAACAGAAACAAAGCTTAGAAACTCAGTACAAGGAAAAATTGGTTTTGTTTGATAATTCAAAAGAAAAAATTGATAAGTTGATCAAAACCAAAGATAAAGAAGATTTTGAAGCTGAGAAGTTGATGATAAAGATTGAAGATAAACGTGCAGAAATAGAAGAGCTCAACGAAAAATCCAGGGAATCTCTTAAGATGATCAAAAAGTATGAATCTTCCATTTCTCACGCTACTGACAATATTGAGCGTATCTCAGTTGAATTGGAGAGTATGACGTATAGAAATGTTCCAGAACTTTTGACATGGCTTGATGAAGGCGACCCAGAATTAATCTCTTTATTACAAGGATCGGTTATTGTTGAGAACTTAAGCGAAGACGAACTGAAAAATCTGGATTTTAAAGAAATGAGTGATAGAGTTGATGAACTAAAAGAAAAACTTTCTAACACTTTTGCCAACTTGGACGTCCTTTTGGAATATGGTAGAAGACACCAAGCTTATTTAGATCAAAAAAAAGATTTGGAAGACTCAACCAAGCTTTTGACAAAAGTTAAGGAAAATTGTGAGTTGTTAAAAAAGAAAAGATTTGAAGAATTTCAAGCTGGTTTCCAAACGATATCATCGACTTTAAGAGAGATGTATCATATGATTACAATGGGTGGTAACGCAGAACTTGAATTTTTTGATTCACATGATCCATTTTCAGAAGGTGTGGTTTTTTCAGTAATGCCTCCTAAAAAGTCTTGGAGAAATATTAGCAATTTATCCGGTGGTGAAAAAACATTGGCCTCTTTAGCTTTAGTTTTTGCATTACATCATTATAAGCCAACGCCTCTATACGTTATGGATGAAATTGACGCAGCCTTGGATTTTAGAAATGTTAGTATTGTGGCAAACTATATCAAGGGTAGAACGAGAAACGCCCAGTTTATTGTCATATCTCTTAGAAATAATATGTTTGAACTAGCGGAGCGTTTGGTTGGTATCTATAAAACTAATAACATGACCAAATCGGCTACATTAGTCAATAAAGATTTGCTATAATTGGTATAAGATTTTAGTTAGTGGTATAGTTTTAATTTAATAAATTTATAATGATGTACTCTATAATGTCTATTTATACAGTTACAGTTTCATTTTACTGAGAATCAATTTTTACATATTGAGTTCTTCAAGATCATGTTCTAAATTGTCTTTATTATAGATCACAGGCTTGAAAAAGTGGTTTGCTGGTGGATTTCTCGTTTTGTCTCTCGACTTGGCATTCAGCCTACCATTTTTCACTAAAATTGATTTGTCAGTGACTTCACATCTAAGCCTAATCGAACAATTTTTTGATTCTTCTTCTTCTTCGTCTAAAAGCGTTGAATCTGCTTCAGCTTCATCTTCCGAAACGTCTCCATTTTTACTACCATTAAGACTTTTATTGCAATCATCCACCGATTCTGATTTTTTTCTTAGAGCTAAATTATTCCTTAAATCTGGCGAACATAACATCAGACAAGTAACTAATGTATAATATGCATCATTAACACCATTGTGTAAAAAAGAATTAGGAACGCCTAATTTATCCAAAATATAGGTCAGGGAAGATTTTTTATTTTTATCTTTAACAAGACTTTGCCATAATGTCATAGTATCGAGAAAGGGAATATTAGTAGGAAACTCGCATCTTGCTTCTTCCATACTTTTTAAATCACCTTTAACATTATGGCCGACAATTATGGTCTTCGGACCTAGTTTTTCAAAAATTAAACTAATTGCTTTTGGAAGTAAATGTAAGGAAATCACCATGGATTCACCTGTAAGATTGCTCATTCTAGAATCAGGAACAAATATTCCGTTACGATATGATAAATTTTCCTTAATTATCAAGTGAATATTAAAAAAATGTGGATATAAGGCAATTCTTTGATATTTTGGGTTATAAATGGAGATGCCAACTTCTAAAAGTTTACCATGAGATCGTTCATAATATTCAACATCTATAGAGAGCAGATTATAATCTCTCAAATTCACTATTTCAATTGCCTCTCCCATGGATAAAAATCTTCTCGCCAGATCTTTCTGTTTTGATTTGGATTTGGGTTTAGACTTGGTTTTTGTCATCTCAGAAGTTGTCATGTTTTTAGTTAACTTATTCATACTTCCTATTTTATAACCTGCACTTAAATTTTCTAAAGATTTTTTAATTTCATATTCCAATTGTTCATCTAGTGATTCAAATTTTAATGTTGGTCCCGGTGGTATAACTTCAGAATTTTGGACACTATCAAATTTCTGAAATCCTACAACTGTGGAGTCCTTGAACGGGAGATTGGTATCTGGATACGAACATTGGTCCGGAAATCTATGCTCCAACGTTGTGTTGAACAAAAAATTGTGTTTTTTTTCTTCTGTATTTAGTTTATCTTTACCGCTCTTTGACGTTTTCTTTAATTCATTTGCATTATTTGATATGGTTCGGGAAGGTCTCATTGCTCTTAGAAGTGAAGAGTTTGTAATTTTGAGATTTAAATTTTTAATCATAAATATATATATTCAAATTGGGTATTATGTTCAAAAAATATGAGAGCACCTTCATACCATTAAAAAATAACAAGTGAAAAAGCTGAAAGGATATCTATTGCAAAATGTGTGGAACTTTTTGCAACCTCAAAAAAAATTTGTTACAAATCAAAAGCGTTTTTCAACTTTTAAGCTCCAAAGTCTACAATTCATTGACTATAACAGGATAGATAACTTATATATATATATACAGGGTGGAGCAAAAATAAATAATATATCTACACAAAAATCATAAAAATATAAGAATAACAGAAAAAACAGAAGATTATGACATGAAATAAAAATTTTTATGCAAAAATAACCCAGGTCCACGAATCAATTTTTCATAAATTAAATCATTTAGATCTGGTTAGAACGGAATTTGTTAATAGCTCCAAAGCACTTCTAGCATCAGATTCAGGTAAACATCTCAAATTTGCTAAAGCATCATCTCTATATTTTTGAGCCAATTTTCTAGTTTTTTCGACTCCATGAGCATCTTCAACTGCTTTTTTAGCCAGTTCAACATCTCCTGGATCACGGAATTTTCTACCAATCATTGGTCCTAATTCTGGTTTTGACTTCCATGCGTATAACACAGGAGCAGTAGCCAAACCTAATTTAAGATCAGCACCAGCTGGTTTACCTAACATCTCTGCAGTTGTGGTATAATCCAACATATCATCAACAATTTGGAAACATAAACCTAAATTTCTGCCAAATTGATAACAATTTTCAATAATATTTTCATCACAACCAGCCAATATAGCAGCAGATCTTGAACTTTTGGACATTAAGGAAGCTGTTTTCAAATAAGTTTTGTGTAAATAATATTGAAACGCAGCTGTAACATTATCTTCATGCGATATACTTCGTGGAGCTGAAACTGAATATTTATGAACTTTAACTGGAACTTTGCCCGTGGGTTCAGGAATTTTTTTAATTTCATCTGAATTTTCAATTTCAGAAATATTTGGTTGTAGAACTGTGTTTTTTAATTGCATAAACTCACCTTCGACAAGATTTGCAATAGCCGTAGACATTAGCTCCACAACTTCACTATTTCTCAATCTACCTAAAGAAACGGATGCTCTACCAAGTAAAAAATCACCCGCTAAGATTGCCATTTTATTACTGAATGCAATATTGCCACTATCTCGTCCACGTCTGGAATCTGAAAAGTCGATAACATCATCATGTAATAATGAAGCAGTATGAATCATTTCTGTAATTTCAGCCAGCCTTCTTTGCTTTGGTAGAATACCATTCTTTGTGTCAACTTTAATATATTTTTCTCTATCCATCATTGGACTACTCAAAGGATTTAAAATGATATCTGGATTGATACCGTGTAAAATTCTTAACGGAGAAATAGAGTCCACCGAATTAGCACCTGCAAATGAGAAAGCTTTCGGAGTGCCCTTAAATTCTTTTTGATCGTTGACATCGTATTGGTCAATAATAATTCTTGTTCTCTGATTTTCCGGTATCTGAGCCAAAGCCTTGGATAATAGTAAAACAATTAAAGGTCTCACATTCTTACCTTCAGCTTCAAAATAATATGATGCAACTTTATTTAGAACAGGATGACCTGAACCAATTAAGGCAGCAATATGTTTTCCTAAAACGGCCATTTCGGAAGAAACCATGGAAAAAGGGTCGAATTTGTTTGAAACATTTGGCTGAACCATCTTTTCTGCAGTTTCAATGGCAGCTGCAAATGAAGAGCCAAAACGTTGTTGAATCTTAATTGGTATCGTAACAGAGATGTTCAGCAATGCTGGTGTCCTTTTGAGGATATTGGATCTCAACATTTTTGCGTTGTGTATTCAGATATGTAACAGCTGATGTGAATTAATTATAAATGAAATGAGAACGAATATATTAAAACGATAGATAAAACCCCTAGATAGCTTTTACTGTTCCTAATGGTTTTATCGCCTGATAAAGCTAAATACTCAACTAGTGAAACAAAGTGAACAAATCGGAATAAGTTGAACATTAAGTGCAGCGAAAAACCTATTCGGTGTCAGAATGTTGAAAATTTTACTTAAATTTTGATAGTTTTACTAATGTATTTTTATAGTAAAAGGTATTCTCCCACATTAAAGATTATATTTTAACGGACTGAAATTTATTTTGTTGCTTAAGTATATTTTAGACATGACTGACTGGATATCTTCTTTTCCTTTAACGCAACATATTGTTAATTTCTCGAAGGAACAAGTCTGCAGAGTGATACGTACAGGGCCCGTTCCTCAGCATATTGGGTTTATAATGGATGGTAATAGAACATACGCTAAAAAGAAACATATGGAATTAAAAGATGGACATAATGCAGGATTTGAAAGTATGGCCAAGATATTGGAGACATGTTATGACTGTGGGGTGAACTCGGCTACAGTTTTTGCTTTTTCAATCGAAAACTTTAAAAGATCAAACTACGAAATTAATTGGTTAATGCAATTAGGTAAGACAAAATTTAAGCATGTTATTGGAAATGGAGAGATGTGTGAAAGATTTGGTGTTCAAATTAGAGTTTTAGGTGACTTGTCCTTACTACCAACAGATGTTCGTGACGTGTTATTAGAAGCCCAGGAAATTACGAAAAATAATGAAAGAGCCATTTTGAATGTCTGTTGGTCTTATACATCAAGAGAAGACATGACGCATTCGATCAAAGATATAATTAACGAAGATATACCAATTGAAAAGATTAATGAAAGTACAATTTCAAAACATTTATATACAGGTGCTACACCAAAACTAGATTTATTGATCAGAACTTCAGGAGTTTACAGGCTTAGTGATTTTTTACTTTGGGAATGCATTGATAATGATTGTGATATTGAAATATTAGATGTCCTTTGGCCCCAATTCTCCCCGCTTATGATGATTTGGCTATTATTAAAATGGAGTTTTAACAAAACATATTACAAAAACAGAAAAAATCATTCGAGCTTACAATATGATGATAATACTACTAGTATATTGGTAAAAAAGCAAGAATAGAATCTTGAATTTTATAAATCTAAACTGTGCATATGTATAACTATCAACCTTCTTTCGACTAATTTTAAAACATCTTAATATAAAGTACTACAAGTAAAAAAAAAAGATTATATATATGTAACAAAGTATAGATTAAATTATTTATTTTTATATAAAAATCATTATTTGTTTAATTCTTGAGCTTTTTCGAATTCTTCCTTGAATTTATCTGCATTTTCTTTGTTACCAAATCTAATAGCCAAAGTTTGAGCTTCTGGTTGACCATCAGAAACATCAGCTGTGACGGTATACACCCATGATCTATCAGAACCAACGTTCGGTTTTAAAGAATATTCTGGGGCTATAATATGATTAGCACAGACTTTCAAAGTCTTGTCTCTTCTCATTAATAATCTAACTTTACCTGTCTCTTTATGTTTTAAAAATTTGACATCACCAGTACCTCTTTCTTTCCACTCTTTAACATCAGGATGAAATTTAAAAAGTTTAGCTCTTATTTTAAACAAAACATCTTCGTTTTCTTCATTAGTTTTAACTTCGACTTTTTCCAATTTAACAAGGGGTTCAAAATGAATATCATCTGATTCTGGAGCTTCTTCATCTTCTTCCTTATTGTCCTCCTTTTTGTCTTGCTCGTCTTTCTTGTCTTCCTCTTCCTTCTTTTCTTCTTCATTTTTCTTTTCTTCTTTTTTAGCAGAAGTACCACCGAACATGGCGAAAACGTTGGAGGTTGGTGGCTTTGGAAGTGTTGATTCTTTAGATTCCATTCTGTCCAATTTAGTCAAAGTCTATATATGTAACAAATAACAGTATAGAACGATAAGTAATAATATTTACAAAAATCTCTACTCGATGGCAAGAAAAGTTAAAGAAGCGAAAAATTTCTCTTCAGCGAATTGGCAATTTTCTTACTGCCAGATCCAGTCCGGCTAACTTTTCTGACGTGACCCATGTTGAAATCATTTCTTATCACCCTTTTCCATCAGTTCACACTTCAACTATCAATTTACTAACACTATGTCCGAATCTCATATAAAAAAAATGTCAAGTCAATTGGGGAAGTCATCGCACAGACGTAAATCTTCTGCAGAAGTTGATCCGTTTGAAACTGCTGATCTGTATTATGGTCCAACCACTGATCCCGCAAATAAAGCAAACAGATATGGTAGACTGAGAACTTTATCTGCGGTGCTGCCTAAGAATTACATGTCTTCCCTAACTCCATCAAGACCAATTAGAAAGCAAGTTCTTACTGGTGATCCTGTTTCATTCAACGTTGGATACAGAGAAGATGAAAATAGTGCTAATGCAGATATTCCGTCATCAATTACAATGGATAGAGATGGAGATAGGTCTTTAAAAAAATTAAGGGAGTATAATTTATCATCTTCATCTTCAAATTTAAATACTCCAGTTATTTCCAGTGATGAAGATGATGATGATTTGAAATCAAACAAAAGTAATTCAACTGGTTCAATTATGACAATAGAAAATTTAGAACGATCAAATGATGATTCCGATTCCAATTCAAATAAAAATGAACCAATTGTTGTTCCAGTAAATCTTCCTCTCAATGACGAGACTAAACCAATAAAAAGTCTGCGTAGAAGAGGTTCAGCTGATGGTTCTTCAACTACTAGGAACCTGAAGAGGTTCTTTATTGGTGATATTGATGAAACTTTAAATGAATTGTTGGCAAATGAAGATACAGATCATGATTGTCAAATTACCATTGAAGACACAGGTCCAAAAGTTTTAAAGTTAGGTACGGCAAATTCAAATGGTTTTAACCAATACGATATCAGAGGCACTTACATGTTATCTAATTTATTACAAGAATTGACGATTGCGAAGAGATTTGGAAGAAAGCAAATGATTTTAGATGAAGCCAGATTAAATGAAAATCCAGTCAACAGATTGAAAAGATTGATTACAACAAGTTTTTGGAAAAATTTGACTAGAAAGGTTAATGAATTTACAATTTTAGATATGGCAAGAGATCCAAAAATTAAGACTCCTGAAGCTAAATTCCCTAGAATTTATATTCCTTACAATGAAGCAGAGCAATTTTATTACTATACAGAAATTGAAAAAAAACATAAAGATTATAATCTTCAAGTCGAATATTTACCAAAAAATATCACCCCGGAATTTGTTGAATCAATCAATCATAAACCTGGTTTATTAGCATTGGCTGTTAAACATAAATCCGAAAAATATGGAGATTTAGAAGGTTATCCATATGTTGTTCCTGGTGGTAGATTCAATGAACAGTATGGCTGGGATTCTTATTTTGAAACTTTAGGTTTATTGGATTGTAATATTTTAGAACCCTGTATTGGTATGTGTGAAAATTTTATTTTTGAAATTTATCATTATAATAAGATTTTAAATGCAAATAGATCATACTACCTATGTCGGTCTCAACCACCATTTTTAACTGATATGTCGTTGACTGTTTTTAATTATATGAAAGATGTAAATCAAAAAACTGATTTGTCATTTTTGAAAAGGGCATTTTTAGCTGCAATCAAAGAATATAATCAAATTTGGTGCTCAAAGCCAAGATTAGATGAAGAAACCGGATTGTCCACGTTCCATCCAGATGGTTTGGGTATTCCTCCTGAAACTGAAGCTACTCATTTCCATTCAGTTCTGAAACCATACTGTGATAAGTATAAAATGGATTTTAAAGAATTTGGTGAGAAATACAATGCAGGTTTGATTCATGAACCTGGATTAGATGAATATTTTCTTCATGATCGTGCCGTTAGAGAATCCGGCCATGATACTTCTTATAGATTAGAAGGTGTTTGTGCGAATTTAGCTACGATAGACTTAAATTCACTTTTATATAAATATGAAACGGATATTGCATTTGTTATTAAAACATATTTTAATAATGAACTTGAAAATTATGACGGATTTATTGAAACAAGTGAAAAATGGTTACAACTATCTGAAATCAGAAAGGCAAAAATTGATAAATACATGTGGAACGAAAAGGAATCTTTATATTTTGATTATAACGTAAAGCTTAAAAAGCAGTCAGCCTATGAATCGGTCACGGCATTTTATGCCCTTTGGTCAGGTTTATGCCCTACAGATAAGGCAGAAAAAATGATTAATAATTCGTTACATAAATTTGAAGAATTTGGTGGTTTGGTTTCTGGTACTCTTAGAAGCAGAGGTGAGATTGGAGTTTCCAAACCATCAAGACAATGGGATTATCCATTTGCTTGGGCGCCCCATCAAATTCTTGCTTGGAAAGGCTTGATCAATTACAACCGTTCGGATTTAGCTAAAAGGCTCGCTTATCGATGGTGCTATTTGATGACATTGGCCTTTGTTGATTTTAATGGGATAGTTGTTGAAAAATACGACGCTACTAGTGAAAGACAACCTCACAAAGTTGAAGCAGAGTATGGTAACCAAGGTTCTGGTTTCAAGGGTGCTGCAACCGAAGGTTTTGGATGGGTTAATGCAAGTTTTCTTTTGGGTTTAAGATGCTTGGATAGAATAGGAATTAGAGCTTTGGGAATGGTTACCAGTCCTACTGACTTTTTTGCAAAAATGAATGCTTCCGAAAAACAGGGTTATGGTTTATAAATTTGCATGTTTTTTTATAGTTTGGGTAGTTTGTATTTGAAACAATCGACGATTTTTATGCTACACTTTGTTGTAGTGATGACATAATTTCCTAACCGCGATATCTCGGATAGACATACTTTTAAGTCCGTATGGTTACTCCTGATGTCATTTTTATTTCCGCTGAATTGAGCTTGTCTTCTTCTATCCCTTCTTTTGCAATTTTGAACACTTTCAATTGTAGAAAAAATTGCACCTTGACTGGACACATTTGAATGATGCCCGTAGTTATTGCTGGACATAGAGGGTATGTACAATTAGATTGTTGACGTTCACACAACAACATTTTTTTTTTCTGCGGGTCTGTTTCTCCAACCTAATACTAACTTAATGAAACTTTAAAATATAGATATAAGGCGAAATATCCTGAAAATACCATTCTAGCATTTCAGTCCGCTATTGAGGCGGGATGCCAAGTTGTTGAAACTGATTTACATATTTCATCAGATAGAAAAATTGTCATTGCGCATGACATTGATACCGAACGTGTATTTGGTGTTCGTTACGACATCACTAAAACAGCATATGATGGAGTTTTATCAGAATTGAGAACTTTAAGAGAACCGCGTTGTAAGATGCCACTATTTACTGAAACTTTGAATTGGTTTATTGAAGAAAGGGATAAAGGTAAAGAGATCAAATTGATGTTGGATATTAAAACCGATAGTGACCCGGATGAGCTTTTTCAGTTGATCAAAAAAGATTTGGAATCGTTTAAAAGTATTGAATATTGGTATGATAAACTAATTTTCGGTTTATGGAGACCTAATTTTTACAAATTGGATTTCCTTAAAAATTTCGAAGTGATTCATATCGCCTTTGACGTCAATTTTGCAAAAACCTTTGTTGATGAAATTGAAAATCAAAAGGGTAAAATTAGCGCCGTTTCATTATTCAGTATGGTTATCTATACAGAAACGGAGAAAAATGCATTAATAGAATTATGTAAAACCAAAGGATTAAAAATTTGGTTCTGGACTATTAATGTAAAGGCCGAGCTGGATGATGCCTTAAAGGTCTGTCAGTTGAGCAATGGAAATAATTTATTGGCTGGAATTATTACTGATGATCCAATTGCTGTCAGAGGTGAAGATTCTAAAAGCAAAAACTTGGGTATCGTTTACAATATTCAATGGTGGATTAAAAAACGATGCTATTTGTTATTTTTGTTTTTAGTTAGAAGAAACTACAATGTTTTCCCTTTGTTTAAGATGCTGAAAAAGGTCGGTTTTATATAGAAATTCCCTATAATATTCGTAATCTTTAATATCTCAGTTGCTCTTAGAGGTCTTTTAAAGTCCGCACCCATTGATTTAGATTTAGTTACACGATTCTTCTACTATTTGTATTTTAAATATTATTGGAGTAAAATATGAAAGATACATCTTTTTATGCTCTCATAGATTGATACGGTGTTGGCTAAATATTCAAAAAAAAAATGCAAATGTAGAAAAGGTTATAAAAGTGCTGTTCACATTCCAAATAATTTATTCTTTTATATCTTTAAAAAGCTTGGTATGTGTCAATTAGTCAGATGATGGAACTCCATCTGTATAATACTTTTGTCTATTAGCCGTCCAAAGTTTCTCCCTGCCAAATAATTTATTAATGATCATGCCTTTCGTCGTTTAACATTGCAAAACGGTATGAAATCAGATTAATTTCAAAAAATTTAGGCGTTAAAATTTTTTTCATACTTAAACTTACTGTTTTAACCCTGCTTCCCATGTAAGTAATGACACTAAGAACACACATAACACTAATATATCATATAAGGCCTCTTATTCTTTGTATCGATTTTCCGTCATCAGCAATTGAACCCCCAATAGGAATCAAACCTAGAGTAATTGCACCGTTGATGGCCTACATAGTTGCATACCTTTGACCAAAATGGTCAGCTCTGGCTACTTGAGAACAACAGCTTAGAATCAACCTAAGAATACCGCCCGAAAGATGCCATAAGCAAGGGTATACACCCATAATGCCGACTTGTATCGAATGAAAGGTAACCAAATCAGCACGTTTATCGCAGCCACACGTAATAGCAAGATAATAATGACGTTTTGAGCACCAAAATATTTATCAGCAAATAAGCCAGCAAGATATCTACCAAAGACACTGACGGCATTCAAAATTGTGACAAACAAGTATGAATCTGACTGTGAGTAGCCACTGCTGACTAAAATATAAGAGAAGAGAGTTGAAGTAACAATTGTAGTACTCTCCCCAAGTGTACAACCAACAATATTCAGTGCATAACGCGGTTCTTTGAAAACTGCCTTTAACTTAAAACTCTTCAAAAAATAAATCTTGAGTAGATCGACCCAGCCATCAGACTTATCCGGATCAGCAAGTCTTCTTTCCTTGACCAGTAGAAATGCTATCAATAAGCCAATTAGACTAATGAATGAACATAACCTCATGGACCACATGAAGCCAAGACTTTCATAATCCTTCCTCGAAATCAAAGGGTACATGGAACCACCAACACTGCTTCCATTAGTTGTGATTGCCATAGGTATTGATCTCTCTTTTTTAGGAAAATATTGGGCAATAACACTAATATAAACAGAGATTAAAACACCACTCGCTGTACCAACACCAACACCCAGAGCAAGAATGAAGAGCCAAACAACAGTGCTATTACCAATTGAAAATAGACATGCAGTATGTATTACACGCCCGATTATCAAGGGAATGCGAGCACCGTTTCTATCAAAATAGGTTTATGATAAAATAGTGCAAATTAAAGACAGATAGGTAAAGATAGAAAAAATCCATGAAATTATGGTTGTGACAACACCAGCCAACTGATGAGTAATAATGTACGTTTGAATAACACCACCACTATTAATAAAACCGAACGCAGATACTAATCCAAAAAATGAACCAATAACGACAGACCAACGTTTGAAGGTACCCACACTGTAGTCAAACCCATCATCATTACTTCTACTTAAAAGCGACTCAGAGTATTTACTAGTCGAACTTGAATGCACATCCACTGGTGGTGAACGTATGCGATTCAAAGGAGGCTGATATGATGATGAATTTGAATTATGCGATATTGATAGAGTATCAAGTTAGACTGCCTCTATTTGATCAAGGTTCTCTAGAAAAATAGCTCTTTGCTCCGTAATAATAGCTGTCATTTGACTTATGAATTCACCAAAATAAAGCTCTCTTTAAATTCATGTTCACTGTACTATATAAATCAGATCCAAAGCAGTGTAATTTCATAACAAGAGCCATAAAAGAAAAAAAATCGCGATATCAGTTTCCCGTGTTTATGATTCGTCAAGAGTTAATCAACCCGGTCCTTTAGATGTGAACTAGATTACAGCTTGTAAAATAATTTTGCGATTACAAAACTCTTTTTAGCCTTTATTCTAGATGGAGCACATATTAGCAATATTTAACAATGGAAGTTAGATTAGCAAGTCTCATATGCGAAACCAAATACGCAACCGTATGACGGTGAAAACATTTGCATGTCTATGAAGCTTAATCTTGCTATCGCTTAAAATGCCGCTAAAATTAGATTTAGTTCAGGCCGTTTGAATATCTATTAATTAGGTTGGGAAATTATTATAACAAAACGTACCTCACGAATATCAGTATCTTTAGTCTGTTTCATTATATTGCTAGCCTATCTTTTCTCCCATCCATTACCGCTATCACAACTTTTACTTTTACTTTTTGCTTTTGCCTTGTTTTGTTTCTTTTTTCGAATTTTTCGAATTTCTGTACTTGTGTGATCTGCACCAAATCATATCCGTTTACTTTGTTGTGCCTTTATCATATATTTACTTCCGCTGCACCATTATTCTCTGCCGCCTATTTTGAAATGTTTGAACATAATTGTAGCAGTAATTTATCGCTTTGTTTCATAACTTAAATAGTGTTATACTAGTTGAAATGAGCATGCAATCAGTTATTCCTATTATAACACACTACTGCAAAATATTAGTTTTATGCGTTATCTTTAATTTCATAATTGCCTTTTTAGGGATCTTCTGAAGTCCGCACTCATGAATCCAGTAAAGTATTAATTTTCTAAAGTCGGTTACTTAGTTGTTATTATTTGTATGTTAACTTATTCGAAGATAAGTTATGAGAAGAATATGCTTTTTTATTTTATCATTAATGAGTATAGTTTCTACTAATCAAGGTATTCAAAAACAGTTAGAAAACTTCAAATCTAGAGCCATAGAACTGATCAATTCTAATAATGATATCAATCCTCCCATTTACGTGCAAAATGGTATTATGATTTATTCTAATAACTTTTCAGAATATGAAACAGATTATAATGCAAATGTTTCTTTAGTCAATATTGAACATGGCCTAGCGATTGGTTTCAAAAGATATTTTGTTATATATCTAGGACTTGTAGAAACTACATGGGATACAGAACTGTATGACCATTTCACAACCATAATAGACAACTTTAAAAAACAACAAAATTTACTAGGCTTCGTTATCGGGTCTAATTTTGTCAATAGTCAGAATAAAAATTTACCGTTCGTTAAGGCATCAATAAGGGATTTGAAGCAGTACATGATTTTTAAAAAAATTGCTAAAGTTCCCATTGGTGTGAAACTTGATGAAAACAGCTATAATGTTTCAAGTTCATCGTCTATAAATGACTATTTCAAGTGTAATAATAAATACAATCTAGATTTTTACTACTATAATAATACTGTTATACCGAATTCAAATATCAAGATAAATCATCCTACGGATATCACATTTGATTGTACGGATATTAATATAGACGGTATAGAAGTTTCATATTTGCCTTATTCGCCTAGATCAAGTAGGTGCGATTGTATTATGTCAGCTTTGAGTTGCATTGTAAATCCATCAAGTAATTTTGACTTCATTGGCGACGCGTCCATTTTAGAAAACATTTGTGAAACAGTTTCATGTACTTCAATTGAAAATAATCCAATTAAAGGAATCTATGGTATTTTTGCAAGTTGCACAAATGTTCAAAGATATTCCATAGCTTTTAATTTATATTATACTTTACATGGAAATAGAACAGAATTCTGCGATTTTAGTGGCATGGCCAAAATAATTCCAAAAAAGTCTGCTCTTCATAAATATATGAACTTTATTGATTTTGATGGTAAAGAATGCGGTGAAGAAATTCTTGAAGATTGGAGTAAATATTTGATAGGAAAAACAAAAAGCTCAGCTAATGTTACTATTCCAAGCAATGAACAAGTTTATGATTACGAAAAAGATTTTAAAGATACCAATTCATCACCCTCAACATACCATATTTTTGATCGGTTAGGTTTTATCATTTTTTGCTTTTTATCATTTTATTTTCTTTTTTGATCACATATGAATTGTAATTTATAGATTTCATTTCTCGTAGGAGAAAAATTGATATACAGCTTTATAAATAGAAAATAAGTGAAAATTTGAAATCAACTTAATTTTTTTTAGGACCCCATTTGACGCCCAAAAATTCAGAGGAGTTAAACAAGTTAAAATTCTTTTGAACACTAGAAACCATTGGAGTACCGATTAAATAGTGTCTTTTTTCTCCTGTAACATCCAACGTAACATAAACCAACTCTTGCTCAATAAAGTTTTCTTCTATAGCTTCTAATTGGACAACACCAATCTTGTAATCACTTTCAACAAAAAACCTCATTAACATATGGTCTTTACCATCTTTTGTCGTAAATTTAGTAGCCTGAACAGGCCTATTTCTAGTCCATGAATCACTTGACGCATCACTATACGCCTTTAATCTAATACCACCCTTGTCAATTTCTTCCTTGGAACAACCTAAAAGTGCTAAACATTTTTCATCTTTTTCAATCATACTAACAACTCTATTAAAAGTTAGTGTTTCACCAGATGGTGAAAATAATTCGGTTATAATTAAATAAAATGAGACAACAGTTGCCCCCGCTGCAGCAATAATAAGCCATGATGATAAAACAAACTTTGAACCATTCTTAACAGATGAAATTAGCTTGTTAGCTTTTTCTTGAGCCGTAGGTTTGTTGGGGGTTGATGTTGATGTTGATGTTGATGTTGATGTTGACGTTGATGTTGATGTTGACGTTGAATAGTTTAAAATTGATTTACCTTTGTAATTTTGAATAAATTTTGAACTATTAGGAAGCAAAATTTTACTTGTCCTTAAGTTCAAAGATTGAAGATTATATAGTGGTCTTAATAATGATTGTCTAAACATGTGTGAGTTTTAATTATATACTGAGATTGTGCTTTTGATTAATATACTAAGTAGTTCCGAAACAGTATTTTTCAAATCCGAAGAATAGTTGGAAATTTTCTCGAGCGTCAAAGTTCAATGTGTGAAATTTGATTTCACTCAAACACAAAAATGCTTCTCTTCAACTAAGTTTTTGGCATAATCCATACCAGTTCGCAGCTAGTTACACTAAATAATCTATGATAAGTGTACTTTATTGAGAATGGACTTTTTGCTACTTTAAGTGCAGGATTAATAGCAAAAAAAAAATAGTTTTCAAAAAATAAGTGCCCTCACTCAGATTTGAACTGAGGATCTCCACATTACTAGTGTGATGCCTTACCAACTTGGCCATAAGGGCGGTAATGGCATTCAAAATTTTGTTTATCTTCACTTTGGTAAATATTAATTTGTTTTCATCGCAGTTTTATAGGTTTTACATCTATCAGAGGGCCGGTTAGCCAACCTGGATATCTTCTACCTTAGGCACAGTTATGAAATAACTAGTACAGGTAGTGTCAGAACATAAATTTGTGAAAATTATGTTATAATTTAAGGGTAATGTTGGAACCTGGGGAAATCGTATCGTCAGATCAATTAATATGGTTCCTATTTTTAGGTTAATTATGTGAAAATTAGAAAGAATTTTACAAAAGTTATATTGGAACATTAAGAATTTTATATTGAAATCCCACACCTCCTCCAGTAGGGTGTAGTGTTATTTGTAATCATCTACTTCCAACATATGATGATTAGGATAACGCTCACAGGAGGAACGATTACAGGTGTGGTCCCGTAGATAGATAAGTTAATACTTACTATTAGAAATCGTGTAATCGATTTAGACTCAGAAGTTGTAAATAAATGT
>PPNM03000093.1:0-22582 GCA_003707275.3 Kregervanrija fluxuum | reverse complement strand
AGCCTCCATATTCCATAACCTTATCAATTTTACAACCATAATCATACATTCAGTAAATTTGTTTTCTTTAACATAATTTGAATTTGATTTTGTAAACCAGAACTTAGATACTGGATAAAACTTTCCTTAGCTTTCTTTCTGATGGTGAATTAGTTCTATAGAAACCATATCCATTTTTGCTTAACTCAACGTTGATGACCGTTTGGAATTGGAATGACATTTGTATTAATCAGATCTTATTAATTGGGATTAAAAGATTGGAAATCTGTTTTAACTAGTGTTTTATTCCTAAGATCTAATTGTTGAGTAATAACTATGAGTATAGACCCAGTTTGATATATTAAGTTATATTGAACACCAACAATTAGATCTTAGGAATAAAACACTAGTTAAAACAATATTTCCTATTTTTTGGTGCAATTGATTTTTAAAAAAATATTATTATATGTTTATTAATGTTGGCAGCTAGAGAAATTGCAAAGCTGCCCAGTTAATCGGGTTCCTCGGTTGAAATACTTAAAGTCATTTTACTGCTTTCACGGAAGAACTACCCTATATTTGTAAAATTATATTTAATTTTGAAAAGTGAAATCATGGCAAATGTTTGAATAGATGGAAAAGAGGCAATCAATTAGTGATTAATTGAAGTCTAGAATTCATTAAAAGGCAATAATAACTGACATGAGTTATCGATTAGGAAATACGGTAGTGTTAATTTATCAAGATAGCTTATCATTATAGCTTATCAAGATAACAGATTATAAATGAAAGCAAAATGGCAGACCATAATGGTGAAAGGTCTGGGTTGATAAATAAAATATATTAAATTTAAAATCACATAATCAGGACACGGTTTCTATTTATTTAATTCTTAACTTTAAATAGTTTTTATAAAAAATATTAATCTATACTATATAATAGTTATTTACAAGTAACAGTAAAACTAAAATTAGAACAAAAACACCTAGTCTATACTTTGATTGCATTTTAATTATTAGATTTAATCTATGAGTGTTTAGTGAGTTGAATTAGATACTCAACTATTCTGAATTAGACTTGATAATTCAAATAATTTACTTAGTTCATAAATCAGACAGAGGAAAAACTATCCTATTTATGTCATTCAATTATATAAATTCTATAACGTGAATTATCACATTATTACCAATTTAAGTAATACCATCAGAACATTCTCTATTATTTTAGCATATTCCTTTTCATATCACATCATATTTCATATCATCATATGATCAATATTTTCTAATTATAACTTCTGTAAAATTCTTTTCTAATTCTTACAGTATAAAGATAAGAATATTTTGTAAAGAATCGTACATTGGTTATTATTGTGTTTATTCAAAATTTTCTTCATGATAAAATGGTTCCATCATCGGATATAGTTTCTGCCTAATTTGTTGCAAACATATCTGAGGAAGTGCATCCAGAATATATTCCGAGGGTGATAATAGTTGTTAAATCTCAAGTTATTGAGTCGGTAAGCTTATCAAGCTTAAGTTCCCATTGCTTTTAATGCGATGATAGAGACCTTGGGTAGGAGAATCCTGTAAAAAAAAACATTAATGCTTTTTTGATTCGTTTCATCGGATCTATTCAGATGAGATTCTGGATGACAGGCTGCATGTAAATGTATTTCCGTGTTAATTTCTCTAGCGATTACTTTCCAATGAAAAACCTGATGCTGTAGATATTGAATCAATCTTAGAAAGTCCAAAAAAATATATAATGACGCAACAATATTAATAACAGTATCAAACAAATAAGAAAGTTAGATCAGTTCAATTTATGATAATAATTTAATGGTCAGTCCCAAAATCAAATCGCATAAAATTCTAGTTGAGCAAAACTTGCACGTTGTCTCTTAACTATCTCTGATCTTATGTACTTAGCTAATAAGTGATAGGCATGGAGTAGCAGAATAACATCCCATGCCACAGGTTTGTAAAATTTATGATATGCTGGAATCCAGAAACTGTGTTCAGCTCAGATGGTACTAGTAGAATCGATGGAAGAGTTCAAGGAATATTATAGGCGGTGTGATAGCATTTTTAATTTCGAATCTTGTTTTGCTTCGTTAAGCCAAGTTAGAACTACAAAAATAGCTTCATGCAATATGTGGGAACGCGTATAAATGCAATCAAATATTTTTTAAAATGTTACAAAGAACTGTATTCGCAAATATTAAATTTTGATAAGACAATAATTCTCATATCGATTTTATAACACGACATGGGATTCCACATGCTATACTATTAGGAGGGATATTTTTAGAAACAACCGATCCTGCACCAATCGTACAATTGCATCCTATTTCAATTCCTGGGAGAATCACCACATTCCCCCCTATCCAGACATTATCGCCGATTTTAATACTTCTGGCCCATTCCAACCCACTGTTACGACTTTTTGGGTCAGTAGGATGACCCGCAGTACATATTAGAACATTAGGACCCATCATAACATTATCTCCAACAATTACCAATGAACAATCCAGAACGGTCAAATTAAAATTTGCATAGAAATTCTTACCAACGCTAATATTATAACCGTAATCAACATGAAATGGCGTTTCTAAATATGTAGAACCATCACATCTACCCAAAATTTTCTTTTGCAATTCTTTACGGGCTTTCCTTAGTTTTCCAATATCACCATCACAATCATGTAATGTAATACGATCGTGTTCCTTGCACAAATCAGTGCTTAGAAACCGGCGAAGAGCAAGTGTTTTGTCCGCCGGATCATATGCCATTCCACTAATCATCTTCTGGTAGTTTTCAGAATCTACCGGAGGACCGTTGAGAAACTCTTTAGCATAGGCAATAAGTTCAGTATGCAGTTCTAGTGCCATCTGGTTTTCGTCATGGCGTCCAGGATTGACCAATGTTTTTGGAATCCAATGTTCTTGTTCATCAAGACTAGCTGCCATTTCTTCCCAAAAATACTTTGCGATTGGTTTGAAAATAAAATGCTATGGTTTGTCCAGCTTTAAAAGACGTCTTGGATTTACAATGTGACAAATTGCGAACCCTGTTTTACCGTCACTACTTGGCTCAAATGTATGTCCGACTTTACGTAATCAATGCGAAAAAGTACGACCACGAAAATTAAATCCCTAGAACCAATTTAAAATTAGTTTAGATCCGAAAACCTCATCCGAAATCTCGTACGAAAGATAAATTATCAACCAAAGCTCCAAAAAGGAGAAATCATAACCACGCTCGTATTAAGTGCAGAAAATCAATCATAAAAATAATCAATAAAAAACTTTTAACCTCTTCAGTTTACTTAAATATCTTACTTCACAAATTTTATCAAGTTCAGGAAGCGTTAATTCTAGTGTCGAGACATTATCAAAACCTATATATTGAAGTGTATAATTTTTTCAACGGACGTATTATCACCAAAACGTATATTTCTCTGGACACAATATCCAAACGAGGAGGCAAATTACAACTATCTGAACAATTTTAAATGCCTCAATTTAATCCCTTAACACAAATCGCTTATCTTTTGTGGCACTGATTACGAACTAGGGAGGCGGACTGTTGTCAATACATCAAAGCACACATGTCATCAAAAATATGAATCTCACTTTTCTATTATTCTCCAGTTGCAAACTTATGATCCCAACTTGGTTAAAGGTTCACCATCATTGCCCTCAGGTCTTTTGTTTCCATGCACTTCTATTTGAAGAATTGAATTGAGTATGTCAAGCCATTGTCTTTTAAAGGCACTGCTAACACTCTTAGGAATACAAATTACATGGATATTGATTTCTTTGCCACAGCCTTATCTTGAAACATCCACCCAATACCCAAAATCCTTATAAATTACTTATTCTACTCTACAAACTATTTCTTCCCACAAACCTTCTAATGGACGCTGTTTTTTATCTTACAGATATTGATATACAATTTTTTGTGGACGCTAGTATTTAAATATGGTGCTATTTGAAATGATAACACTGCTTTAAACCAGAGCTTGAACGTTTAATCCGATCATTAGCCTCTTTCCACTCTCATTTGATGTACTTGCATATAAGTTGTTTCCTTCCTTCTCTTATCTCGTATTTACCTGATTGTTCTACGCTATATTCTTATCTTCTATATTGCGTCATTCAAATTCTTGATTAATACTATTCCGTTCATTTCAAAAATGTGTAAAAATGCTGTTTTTTGAAACTATTTTCATTTACAACATTCAGTGATACCGATCGCCATGTTCGACCTATTATCACCGTATCATGAGTTGCTATTGACTCAGTTCAGCCGAACGCATGATTGAGAGTCTCTTGATTGAATTGATGTGCTTTGTGTTTATCTCGAAACATATGCTAGGTAAGATAGAAAAATATTTGGAAATGTATGATTTACTATGGAAGGGCAGGACACATTTTTGTTGGCTACCTTATCTTTGGGTAAATCTAATCACACGTTACTGCCTAATGATCCCTGTGTAGGTTGATTTACCGCAGCATCCATCGTCTGATAATGATAATTACCGCAACTTACCACCATTACATACTCTTTTCTGATATTTTTACTAATTAATGGCTTCAATAGCTATTTTCTACAGTTTTCAACTTAAGGATTAACACCTAACCACTAAATGACAAACATAATTTTCCATAAACTATATGTAATTTATATCATGCTAGAAAAACTGTTCAGCCGTTGTCAATTATATTCATGATTATGAAAGATGCCGAAAAAGAAACAAAACTAAAAGCTTAGTAAAATTTTTACTTTCCCTAGTATATGGCTCTCTTCCTCTATTAGAAAGGAGATTCATTATTAAATCAACTGGTAATCAAACTAATCCTTGTAAAGAAATGATTTTACTTTAATAATTGAAAATAATAATAAAATTTATGTTCCCTTAAAAATAAAAAAAAGAATTATGTAGTGGGTCTCAATACAAAACTTGACATCTTCTTCTTTATTATAGGCTCACAAAAACATATATTCTTATTCCAACTAAATGACTGAATAGTTATCTATATTAGTCATGGTTTACACGAACGAATTTTGTCGCACAATAAACTTTCACCGATTTGCCTTGCTGATACGCGATTCATGTTACAAGGCATTCGGAATTACTTTTCCTGGTTAGATGCCATAGTTATCGCTATATTATATAACCGCTTCCATTTCTCACATTCTTAATTTTGTTGCAATTTTAGATATTCCTGCTAACACGAATTAAAATTGTGAGATGAATATGTTACCTGAAAATCATAATGAATTTCGTAGTGATACTTTCACCACACCTACTCCTTCACTGCTTAACTCTATCAGTTTAGCCTCAGTTGGCGATGCTGTTTATGATGAGGATCCAGATACTCTAGCGCTACAAGAAAAAGTTGCCAAGTTGACTGGTTACGAAGCTGGCCTTTTTTGCGTCTCAGGTACTCTATCCAATCAATTAGGTATTAGATCACATTTAAAACAGCCACCTCATTCTGTTCTTTGCGATTATAGAGGCCATGTCTATGTTCACGAAGCAGGTGGTTTAGCCACTCTTTCTCAAGCTATGGTGACGGCTATTATTCCGAGAAATGGACTATATTTGACTTTAGAGGATATTGTTAGAAATTACATTCCAGATGACGGAGATATTCATGCCGCACCAACTAGAGTTGTTTCTTTAGAAAATACTCTACATGGAGTCATTTATCCAATAGAAGAAATCAAAAGAATTAGTGAATGGTGTCGTATGAAGAATTTATTATTACATTTAGATGGTGCTAGAATTTGGGATGCAAACGTTGCCACTGGTGTTGCATTGAGTGAATATGGTAAATATTTTGATTCTATATCTTTATGTTTATCTAAGGGTTTAGGTGCACCAATCGGTTCCGTTTTGGTTGGTTCTAAAGCTTTCATCAAAGTTGCAAACCATTTTAGAAAACAAAATGGTGGTGGTATCAGACAATCTGGTATGTTATGTAGAATGGCTTCAATGGCAATTGATCAAAACTGGTCTCAGTTGCAGCACGCACATTCGTTAGCAAAAGAGGTCGCTGAATATATGGAAAAATTAGGTTATGTTTTGGAACTTCCGTGCGACACAAACTTTGTATTCATTGATCAATTTGCTTGTAAGATTGATCCTGCAATGATTGATGAATTGGCCAAAAAGTATGATGTTAAACTTTCTGGTTTCCGTATTTCTTTTTCTTTTCAGACTAGTAGAGAGGCGGTGGATAATCTAAAATTGTTATTGAAGGACTTGATTCAATACGCCAAAACTCACCCTTATGAGGCAATCCAGGCTACCGGATTGTACAGTACCAGATAGATCCTGTATAGTAATTATTTTTCCTTATCCTACCAATGCGAAAGAAGTCAACTTAAAAAAATAAAGAGTCATTAACCTTCGCGATGAGTTTTCTTGGGTTCTAAGTCCAAAAAATTTTTCTTTTTTTATTTTATTTTTTTTTTCCGTTAGGATTGTAAATTTTTATTTTGGGTTTTGACTGTAATTATCGTCATTATCTTCCTGAAATAAGTAAGTGAAAATATACTGTTATCATATAATATGTCTTCCGAAGAAGTTGCACCTGCTCACCAAGTATTTAACACCATTTTAGTCTTGGATTTTGGTTCTCAATACTCCCATTTGATTATCAGAAGATTAAGAGAATTTAATGTGTATGCCGAAATGTTACCATGTACACAAAAAATCAGTGAGTTGCCATTTAAGCCTGTGGGTGTGATTCTTTCTGGTGGTCCATACTCAGTTTACGAAGATGGTGCGCCACATGTTGATCCTACAGTCTTTGACTTGAACGTTCCAATTTTAGGTATCTGTTATGGTATGCAAGAATTAGCATGGATCAATGGTAAAGGTGTCGGTAGAGGTGATAAAAGGGAATATGGCCCTGCTGTTATTAATGTGACTGACAAATCTTGTCCTTTGTTTGAAGGGGTTGATAATTCTCAAGTTTGGATGTCTCATGGTGACAAGCTAATTTCTCTTCCAACTGGTTTTAAAACCGTTGCTACTTCTGGTAACTCTCCATATGCAGGTATTGCATCTACTGAAAAGCCAATTTATGGTATTCAATTTCACCCTGAAGTTACTCATTCCCTGCAAGGTAAGACTTTACTTAAGAATTTTGCTGTTAATATTTGTCACGCCGAACAAAACTGGACAATGGAAAACTTTATTGACACTGAAATCAAGAGAATTAGACAACTAGTTGGTCCTACTGCTGAAGTTATTGGTGCCGTTTCTGGTGGTGTTGACTCTACCGTTGGTGCCAAGTTAATGAAAGAGGCCATTGGTAATAGATTCCATGCTATTTTCGTTGACAATGGTTTAATGAGAAAAAATGAAGCCATTACAGTCAAGAAGACTTTAGACGATGGTTTAGGTATTAACCTGACTGTTGTCGATGCTGGTGATGAATTTTTATCCAAATTAAAGGGAGTTACAGACCCAGAGAAGAAGAGAAAAATTATTGGTAATACTTTCATTCACGTTTTTGAGAGAGTTGCACAAGAAATTAAGCCAAAGGATGGTTCAGAAATTGAGTATTTATTACAAGGTACTTTGTATCCTGATGTTATTGAATCCATTTCTTTCAAAGGACCATCTCAAACTATTAAAACTCATCATAACGTTGGTGGTTTACTGGACGATATGAAATTGAAATTAATTGAACCATTAAGAGAATTATTTAAAGATGAGGTTAGACATTTAGGTCAATTACTAAACATTCCAGAAGATCTTGTCTGGAGGCATCCCTTCCCAGGTCCAGGTATTGGTATCAGAGTCCTTGGTGAGGTCACTCCATCCCAAGTTGAGATTGCAAGAGAAGCTGACTATATTTTTATTGAAGAAATTAGAGCTCATGGCCTTTACAGAAAAATTTCTCAAGCTTTTGCAGCTTTATTACCAGTTAAATCTGTTGGTGTTATGGGTGATAAAAGAACCTACGAACAAGTCATTGCCTTAAGAGCGATTGAAACCACCGATTTTATGACTGCTGATTGGTTTGTCTTTGAAGCTCCTTTCTTGAAGAAGGTTGCTTCTCGAATTGTAAACGAAGTTGATGGTGTTGCTAGAGTCACTTACGACATTACATCGAAACCACCTGCTACTGTTGAATGGGAATAATTGTCTTACCAATAGTAACAGGACTATATATTAATTAAATTTACACGTATAATTTTATCGATAATCTATATTCATTACGCAAACTATACTGTATGTTAAGGAAATGGCATCCCATTATTTTACCTGGTACAAAATAAAATATGATAAAGATCTTAAATTGAAACATTCACGCTCATTATCAAAAATGAAATCATTCCTAGTCGGGAGAACTTAACTGAGAATTTATCATTGAACACTTTCCATAATCATTGTATTTTACTGTTTAATTGCCTTAAAACAAACGCAGTAACAAAATCTCCATCGTGACTAATGCTGCATAAAAATTCTTCTGATTTTTCATAGTTGTCACATCCTATTAGAGGTCTTCCCGAAGGTTCATTGATCTTATACCACTTATTCATTTCGAAAAGTTTCTGATCATCGTCATCAAGGGTCTTATATATGGCTTCTTTAGTACACCAAGCAGTAGACAATATTTTAGAGCAATTGTCAATATCATTATTATCCAAGCTATATCTGAAAAGGGGTAGTTCGTATATAGGATGCAATACTTTTTCACCAAACCTTTTCGTCTTGAAAGCATTGAGAGGTCCATTTCTTTTAAGTATAATATTAAACCTTGAAAGTTTATGTAAATCTGTTCCAATTGCGATAACTCTAGTCATGCCATTCTTCTGCAAAAATTATATTTTAGGCCGGCCTAAATTAGTTCAGAAAAGGTTTTTCAGTCTACAAAGAAAAATATTTTTCTTGTTATCACTGAGAGTTAAAGATATGTTTTGCAATAAAATGTTCAGATATTATTAATATGTTAATTAGACGGAACAAATCTTTACCAACTGGAGCAAGTGAAACTGTGTTATTAATATCTAGACTGTCCCTCGTCTGTGTTTTATATCTTATTCTTCAACTCACTCTTCCTTTCAGCAAACTACCACTCATTGTATCTACTCTAGCATTAGCTGGAACTATAAACGAAACAACGATGTTTAATGAATTTAAACGACATATTGCAAGATTTGCATTTAATACTGGTAATGGAAAAATAACTTCCAACAAGTCAAGGACTCAGTTGGTGAATACTGTTTATGATATTACCCAGTATGTTAATAACGGAAAAAAATGGAATAATCGTAAAAGAGCCTTGTTTAGACAAATGACTCATGAGCAACAACACATCTGTATGAAATTGAATTATCCTGAAAAATTAAATAAAGTTGAAAGTTTATTCACTGAAAATTACAAAATTCTAGAACAAGTTGTTTCTAGATCAATTCAAAAGTATACCATTACTGATTCCGAGCTGCAAATTGCCAAAGAAACTTCAATCTCCAAAAAAAGAAATAACTTTTTCGGAGTTGTTGAAAGTTTGTGTCATTTTTCTCGTGATTGGTCATTAAAATCAAATGGCGAAATTGAACCGTTACTGGAATACATCAACAAAAACATTGGCGATATTGATTCAAAGGACACTGTGTTAGTTGTTCCTGGTTCTGGGCTAGGAAGAGTTGCTCACGAATTATCAACCCGGAACTTTTCTTCAGTTCAGGCTGTTGAATATTCTTGGATGATGATCTTGTTAAATCAATTTGTCTACGACAATCAAGGCACAGAAAAATCTATGGTTTATCCATATATTCACACTTATTCAAATCATGTCACTAATCAAGATCAAACGAGACCCGTTCAAATAATTAATAATTTGGAACAGCCAAAGAGTTTAAATATTCATTACGGAGATTTCAATAACTTTGACCTTGATGAACATTTGAGATCTGATGAAACAGCAAAAAATATCACGATTGTTACTTGTTTTTTTATGGATACAGCCGAAAATATGTTAGATTATATTAGCTCTATCAATAGAATCTGTGATAGGTTTGAAGGTAAAAGACGTTGGATAAATTTAGGACCTTTGAAATATGGGACGGCAGCAAAAGCGGAGTTGAGCTATGAAGAGTTGAAAAAATTGATTGAACTTATGGGTTGGAAATTTACTGATGAGGTTAAAGATCCTGAATTGTTAGGTTATTTAACGGATACTAAAGGTCTCTGGCAAGGCTTTTACAAAGTAACCATGTGGACTTGTGAAAAAGGTAATTAAGAAAAATATGTCCATTCTATACAAAATATTAAATTTAAAATTAATAGAAAACGCTCGAATTATTTGAATTCGGCACTAGAATTAATTTGCAGCTTCTTATCACTACCAGCACTTATAATACCAACCTCTTTTTCCCAGTCAACAGCAAGAACTTTGGATTTATTTTCTTGTGATTCTCTTGTAATTGTGTACATGGATTTGCTAGCTCTGATATCCCAAACCTTAGCAGTTCCATCATGAGACCCCGAAAGAAGCATATAGTCGTTATCTGTGGTTGACAGAGAAACAACAAAATTAGTATGTCCGATTAACTGGCTCGTGGTAACTTTGGAAGACCTTGGATCATGTAAATTAATATGTCTTGCCGAAGAACCTGAAGCCAAAAGATTCAAATTATTTAAAGCAGTCAATGAAAGTAAAGAGTAGTTCGTTTGCTTAGTATCAACACATCTACCAGTTTCTAAATCCCAACTTTTAATAGTATGATCCTGGGAAACAGAATATGCAATAGTGGAGTCTTTAGGATCAAAAATAATTCCCTCAACAGGGGCACGGTGTGACTCAAAAACCGAAAGTGGTGCCTTTCTTTTAATTGTAGAATCTTTAATAGCCAATTTTAATCTTTTTCTAGATGCAGATGATAAAGTGTTGGATTCGTCTATAGGATCGGCAGTCATCATTTCTTTTGGGTTTGTTGACCAAAGTGCCATTGAATTATCGTAAGAACCAGATAAAATTTTATTTGTAGAGCTTTCCAACGCTAAACATGAAACTGTAGCTTTATGATATTCGAGTAATGCTGTAGTGTTACCGTTTTGGGTATCTTTGTCCATATGATCATCAGTGATTGTACTCGCTTTCCAAAGTCTAATAGATCTATCCATACCAGCGGTAATAAACCTAGTGGGGCTAATAAATTGGACAGCTTTAACCGGCTGAGAATGTCCAACTAATTGTGTTTCAACTTTTCCAGTGGAATTCCAAATTCTAACAATACCGTCATATGATCCTGTTAAAATTTTTGGAGATGTAACAATTTCACCTTCTTGGCCTGGTAATGACATTGAGCCTAATGAGTCAATTGATGAAATCCAATCTTCATTGCTAAAACTAGATAAAAATTTTGGAGGAAGAACTGCTCTAGTATATTCTAAGGTCAAAAAGGCTTCTGTGGATAAACCATTTTGAACAAGGTAATCTTCTATATTTGTTTTAAGTATCGTCCCTTCAACTAAAAATTCGAATGGGACAGCAGTTTCTGTTTCTAATAAATGATTAACAATTTCTGATAAACCAAATCTCTTCAATGAGACTGGAACATAAATTGGGTTTGAGGTACAGTGAAGATTTTCATCTTCATCTCTTGTAAAAAATTTAACTTTAATTTGATCCTTAGATATTTGTTTATTATCAGACATTTTTTATTAAATGGTTTTTACCTGTTTCAAAGAAAATAATTCAAGAACATATAGATAGAAGAAAAATCTAATGAAATGAAAAAATAATTTGAAAATTTTTTTCTGCGGTGCAGAGATGTATACATTGGAAGGTTGATTCTGTATAATTATTCAGGCCGTTAAAGAGATCACCGACTATAAACACATTTAGTCTCTTACTCTAATAGCCAAACAGCAATATAATTGAGAGTTATATATCATGGTGAAATATCCATTTGTGACAAGTGCTCCTGGTAAAGTGATTCTTTTTGGAGAGCATTCAGCAGTTTATAACAAGGTATGTCCCCTTTTGTTTTTCTATATCCAATTTTGAAAGGTTAAAACCTAACAAGTTATTTGTTTATCAGCCCGCAATTGCTGCTGCTCTATCTTTGAGGACGTATATGCTAGTAACTAAGTCGGATAATGATGATGAAAATATAATTTTGGAATTCCCTGACATCGATTTCTGCCATAAATGGAAAAAAAGTGAATTACCATGGGACCTTGTTAGAAATGAACAAGGTTCACCATCACCATCCCAGGATCTAAATCCCGAGTTAGTGAATGAATTGACACCACTATTAACAAATATAACATCTCAGTTACATTATAGTGCGGCCTATGCTTTTCTTTATTTGTTTGTTTCATTATGTCGTCATGATGTTGATGGTGGGTTAACTTTCACAGTTAGATCTACATTACCAGTTGGTGCTGGTTTGGGGTCATCAGCTTCGATCTCAGTTTGTTTAGCTAGTGGCTTCTCTTATATTGGCGGACACATAAAAGATGCTATTTTTACAAATCTAAGCATCACCGTGAAAGATTCCGATGATTGCCAGTTCATTGATTCTTGGTCATTTATGGGGGAGAAATGTATTCATGGTAATCCAAGCGGTATAGATAATGCAGTTGCCACTCATGGTGGTGCAGTCATGTTTCAAAGAATGGAAAATGCGATGCCCAGTGTTCGAACATCAATGAGAAATCTGCCTCCTATGAATCTACTTTTGACAAACACTAAAACCCCACGAAGAACCGCCACACTGGTTGCTAATGTAGCCAGAGTTGTCAGTGAATTTCCTAAAACTTCAGGTGCAATTCTTGAGTCTATGGAATCCATTGCCAGAGAAGCTTATAATTTAATGCTTCGACCATTTTTAGATGAAGAATCTAAGCGTGGGTTATTAGAGCTAATTAGATTAAACCACGGTTTACTTGTTGCTTTAGGCGTTTCTCATCCAAACTTGGAAAGGATTAAGCTTTTTTGTGATGAGCTAGACATCGGTGAGACAAAACTTACTGGTGCTGGTGGAGGTGGGTGTGCTATAACTCTTTTAAATGATAATATGACTGAAGAAAATTTTGACAAGTTAAACAAGACATTTTTGGAAAATGGATTCGAAACATTTAGAACTTCTTTAGGAGGAAAAGGTGCTGGAATTTTGACAAATCCCAAGGAAGAAATGCTTGTTAAATTAAAAGTTGAAACATTTATTAATTTTAAGAATCGGGATGAGATTGAGAATACGATAGGTTGCTCTACGATAGAGGAATGGAGATATTGGTAATTGATTTGCAGTTACTGTTTTAAAATTAGAATTCCATAGCTTGTTATTACAACATTAAAAATAGGAATAGAAAAAAACTACAGCTGATAAAAAGAGTAAAACAAGAGTAAATTTTTAATTGAATTCAAAACTAAAATTTGGAATACACCTTTCTATTTTCCTTGAAAAGTGACACCGATCTGGATCCCATGCCAAAACCTGCTTGGTATCCGTAACCGCTAGCACCATAGTTGTGGACCAGAAGCTTGCCTTCAACATGTTCACATTCAATTCTGGCACCTCCATGTCTGCTTGGTCTTAAACCAGCAGCAACGTTAAGAATCTCTAAAGGTTTATCTAAAATTTCTGGAAACAATTCTGTGGTTCTTTTGATTATATCTTCAGACTGTAATTGAAAAGTATCACCTGTCCAAGTATCCTTTTGTAAAAAGCCACCCAAGATCAATTGACCACCAGAATGAGGTCTTGGGATAATGTAAGTAGCGTAATCATCTCCCCACCGCATTCTGTTTTCTTGAATATGGGGCGCTCTAACAACTAAAACTTGACCCCTAGTTGGATAAACCTTGGTATCTGTAACGCCGGATAAAGATAGGGCACCGATACCGGTACAGTTGAAAACAACTTCTGTATGCGGCAAATAGGCTTGAGAAATATGGGTTAGTTTTTGTCTTCTAAAGGTGACGCCTAATGACTCAAAGTGTTTTCTCAAATTAAACAAGAATAGTGGACAATAAAAATTCCAAGTCGTAAAAGAAATACCATATGCAACACCCTTTGGTAAGTCACAGGGTTTTAAAATTTTTAAATCTTTCAAGTATGTTCTCAACGAGTTGATCTTTTCATCACCTGGGTATGTGTCCCAGTATTCAGTACTTGGTTTCATATCTAATCCACATTTTGGACCACCTAACTTCTTTTGAATTTCAGCAAGATGTGTGTAGGTATATTTATCATAGGATAAAGTATCAGCATCATTTGGAGAGATACATGAAAAGTTACCACCAGCCCAGGGCGAAGTAAACTTGATAGATGAATCTCCAGCTAGGTATTCACCAATAACGTGAATATTTTGCGGATTAATGCTTGCTTCATTAATCAAGCAATAAACCGTATAAAGTCCAACAACGCCAGATCCCAAAACAATAACATTTGACATTTCGAATTAACTTTATTTTATTTTAATACAACGTAGCTGTGATGGAGTGCAAAATATGAATTCTGCCGATTTTTTAACGGGAAGTCATTACGCTTTTATACATCTCTCTGACATTATATTTTCATTCAAAGTAAGCATTGTTGACTAATAAAATAAAAGATCATATGTGCTAAATCACACCATTGAATTTTTTGCTTGATCTAGATATGGCATTCTTGTACTGTTCATATGGGCAGCTTTTCATTTAAGCTATGATCAAGCGAATACGCGCGCCTGTGCTGTCGCATATTGTTTCGGAAGTACATCCACGAGCTATCTGTCCTGCTTTAATAGCTTACTGCTGTTTATGACTGCTTTCAACACCACTTAAAAAAACAAAATTATAACAAAATTACAAAACTTACCATTAATCGTATGATCCAATATTATTTACAAAAGGGTGCATAATAAAAATTCAAGTAATGTAGATTCAAATCTGATAAATAAAGAAAAAATCTAGGGATTTAAAAAATAAATATATACCTAAAGCTTAAAGTTTGATCTCTTTTGCTTAATGTATAAAGCTACTGCTTTATGAGACATACCAAAACCGGCTTGATAACCGTAACCGCTAGCACCATAGTTATGAATCAAATATTTATTTTCAACTCGTTCGATTTCAATTCTTGGACCGCCATGCCTGCTAGGTCTTAAACCAGCTGCAACTCTAATAATTTCAAGGGGCCTGTCCAAGATTTTTGGCAACAATTCAGTGGTTCTTTTTAAAATGTTTTCAGTTTCTTTTTCAAAAGTATCAGCTGTCCAATTGTCTCTTTGTAAAAAACCACCTAAAACCAACTCGTCATTCGAATATGGTCTTGGGATGATATAAGTAGCATAATCATCACCCCATCTCATAGCATTTTCCTTAACATGTGGCGCTCTGATAACAACCACTTGACCTCGTGTAGGGTAGACTTTTGAATCTTTAACACCCGATAACGAAAATGCACCAATCCCAGTACAGTTAAACACAACTTTTGTATGTGGCAAGTAAGCTTGAGAAATATGAGTTAGTTCCTTTCTAATAAAAGTAACACCGATAGTTTCGAAATACTTTTTGAAATTTGCAAGGAAAGTTGGGCAGTTGAAATTCCAAGTAGTAAAAGTAATACCAAAATCAGTACCTTTTGGTAATTTTGATTTTTCAACAACTTTGAAATCTTTCAAGTATGTTCTCAACGAGTTGATCTTTTCATCACCTGGGTATGTGTCCCAGTATTCAGTACTTGGTTTCATATCTAATCCACATTTTGGACCACCTAACTTCTTTTGAATTTCAGCAAGATGTGTGTAGGTATATTTATCATAGGATAAAGTATCAGCATCATTTGGAGAGATACATGAAAAGTTACCACCAGCCCAGGGTGACGTGAAGTTTATGGACTGATCACCAGGCATATATTTGGCAATAACGGTAATCCCATCAGGGGAAACACCAGCATCGTTAATTAAACAGTAAGTTGTATATAGACCAACAATACCAGAACCTAGAACAACAATATCAGTCATTTTTAAGCAATGTTAATTACACAAAATGGATTCAAAGATACTGTTAAGAAAAAAAAAGGAATTTCAGTTGGGGTCAAAAATCACTAAATTTCAAAGCCGGTTATGCTTCTGAAAGATTTCCTCGTATGCGCTTCTTCGGTAAAATAAAAGCGGATCTTATCACTGATCCTGATGAAAGATCACAGATCTAGTCAGCCATCTACCCTATTAGTTTTTAGTCGGTTAGCTAGTTTGGACGGTTATTACTAATCACTCTTTGCGAACCAAGGTTTAAATTTTGGATTATATATAGATATATATATATATATAAAGATGTTTTAGGAACATCAATCAATCGCTTAGGATACAATACATTTTTATACGACTTAAATTTTGAAAGTTTTAAATCTCTTTGGAATTGTTATCTAATTTATGTGTGTTTGTGAAAATATTTTTTTTTATATCAAAAGCACCCGGGAAAATTTCGGGAAATTTTTTGCAATATTCATGAAAAATCCATTGTCTACCCTCCCAGTTACTTTCAACAGGCAGTGTTTTATTCTTCAACCTTTGCGAAACTATCTCACATTCTTTCCAAACCCTAAGAACATTTAAACCCATAATCTTGGAGATGTCTTCCTCGCTAGCATCGGTGACTTCCCAAACTTTCTTAACCAAATCAGGGTATTTGGAGACATCTTCAAGCCCTTCAGGGCCTTGGGGAATGCCATCGAAATCAGATCCAAATCCAACGTGGTCCCAACCAATTAAATCAATAATATATTTAATATGATCAACAGCATCGTTGATAGTGACAGTGTCCCTTCCCTGTTGTCTAAGAAAAAGAGGAAAAAAATTAATGCAGACAACCCCACCATTTTGCTTAACCAACTTTAAAACATCGTCTCTAACATTCCGTTCATGCCTAGTAAGGGTGTAAACGGAACTGTGAGAAAACATAACAGGTGCTTTTGTAACCTTCAAAGTGTCTATCATCGTATTGTAGGACACGTGACTTAAATCTACCATCATACCTAGTCGATTCATTTCGGTAATACAATCTTCCCCGTATTTTGTTAAGCCTTTATCTTCCAAACCGGCAGCGACCGATGACGCAGCAGTAGCAAATGGGTTATCACAATTGTGTGTCAATGTAATGTATCTAACGCCTAAATCATAATACTGTCTAACAACTGCTAAAGACAAATCAACTTGATGTAAGCCTTCAACACCTAAAGTAATTGATATCTTTTTACCTTCTGAATTTAAAAAACTTTGCAGAGCTTCATCGGCGGTATGAACAAATTTAAAACTGCTGGAATATTCATCAACTAGTCTTTTAACAACATCAATCTGTTCTAATGTATCTCTAACAATATTATTAGGTTGGTCAAAGTTTTGATAAAGATAATCATTATCTTTACATTCTATCCAGCAACTAAAAAACTGGACTCCAATGTTTCCTTGTTTCATACGGACCAAGTCGGTTTGAGAAGTTAACAGAGAGTCAAAGTTAAACTCGTTATTATTGCAATGAAGCTCATAATGAAGCTGAACTCTCAAATTGTAAGGAAAATCGTTGTGTGTATCGATGATAGGCACTTTCTTAACTAGCTCATCAAATCTCTCAGTAATGTGTGATTCAACTGTCATGGTTTACTTCACGCTTATAATTTTACTTTCAAATTGAGTTCCATTTCTGAGATCACTTTTTAAACTGTGACAGCAAACTATAATTTATTTATTATCATCAAAAAATTGAAAAGAAAGTTATGGTAGAATATAATGGGAAAGTTAATTTTAGGCGAAGCGACCGCTGCGACGCGCTCTTCGTCGCTTCAGTATGTCGGCTGAGTTTATCGCAGGGTCTTTCTAAGCGCTGAGCAGGTAACAACCATTTCGCATAGCTCTTTTTCCCTGCTAAACTTCTCATCAACCGTCGGTAGGGCTTATCTTTCGTTCCAGAAGCTGTCAAAACATTTGAATTGTTCGTTTTTCTCCGCCTATTTTCGTATCGACATTAATAAAATTTCCTTGTTACTTGATAATTTCTAATCATAATGAGAGGAAGCAGCTGCTCTATCTAGTTCATGTTGTTTCTATATAATTCTAGATATATTCCGCTAATTTGGATTTTGTGAATTTCAGAGTTTTTTGATAAAGTATCTGCAAATAGTAAATTTAAAGAAGCACTTTTATATTAACATTAATTAAGTTATTTTCTCCAATTTGGGAACATTCATTGACTGATCTAATTTTCAATACTAATATCACAATGAGTAAAGATCAAACAGATATAACAATAGAGGCCACGACCTCAGATGCTTATGTTGAAAACGAAAATGGTGAAGAAATGCTACAAAGTGGGCTAAAAGCCGGTCTTCAAAATAGAATGATCAACCTTATTGCTCTATGTGGTTTGATTGGTCCCGGTGTTTTTATTGGAATGGGTAGTGCATTGGCTTCTGGAGGTCCTGTTGGTTTAATTGTGGGTTTTGCGATCGTCGGTGTTTTGGTTTTGTCAATGATGAATTCTATTGGAGAACTAAACGCTGCATTTGACCAGAACTTTGCTATACTCGCATCTAAATATGTGTCTAAAGGTTTCGGCGCAACCGTCTCTATTTTCTATGTTATTATTTGGATTACAAACATTATTGCGGAATACACGTCTTTAACTTCAGCAATGGAAACATATACTACCAAAATTCCAACTTATGGTTGGTACTTAATATTTTGGGGTGTTTTCACTGTTTTCCAATGTTTGGATGTTTCCTGGTGGGGTGAATGTGAATACTATTTGGGTTTTCTTAAATTAGCATTTTTAGCAGGTTTCTATATTTTTGCTATTATTTATGCGGCCGGTGGAATTCATGATCATAAACCTGATAATCCTTTCAAAAATTACCCGTTAAAAAGTGGATTCAAAGGTATTGCCAATTCTTTTGTCTATGCTGGTGTTTTTTATTCTGGCATTGAAGGTGTCTCTGTTATTGCTGCTGAAGCTAGAAATCCGAGAAAGGCTATCCCAACTGCTGTTAAAAGTACCATTTTTAGAGTTTTTTTTGTCTACTTTGGTTTGTCAATCTTCTATGGTATTACTGTTCCTTATAATGATCCAATGTTAATTGGTGCGGATAAAGTTATGAGATCTCCAATGACTATTGCTATTACCAATGCCGGTTGGCCAAATTCGAAATATTATATCACTACTGTGATTTGGATAACATGTTTTTCTTCTATTAATTCAGCTATTTTTTTTGCATCCAGGGCTCTTTTCACATGGTCAAAGGCAGGCTATGGCCCTAAGATTTTTACTACAGTTAATAAAAAAGGTGTTCCTTATGTGGCGGTTCATTTCGTTCATATTTTTGGTTTCCTATCGATCTTATCATATAGTTCAGGTTCTTCAGTTGCGTATAGCTATATTGTTTCTGTGACTGGTGTTGCATGTTTTATTGTTTGGACTACTATTTCAATTACACATCTTCGTTTTAGAAGAGGTTTAGTCCACCAAGGTTACTCTCTGGATATTTTACCTTATAAAGCCATTTTTTTCCCATGGGTCAATTATATTGCTATAATTATTGGTGTTCTTTTAACCTTAGTTCAAAGTTGGTCTTGTTTCGTACCTTTTGATTATAAGACTTTTATCGATGGTTATATTATGCTGCCCTTATTTTTTCTAATTTGGTTTTGCTATGATTATTTCTATTTTAAATCATCTTTCATTAAATATGATGATATGGATTTCGAATCTGGTAAGAGACCAGATCTTGATGACAATGTTGGTGCTGAGCTTGATAACTATGATATTGAAATGTACAATGTCCCTAAACAGGATTCCCTTGGGCAAAAAAGTGTTGAGGAAGAGGCCAGTTCATCTTTAAAATTTTAGATGTTATATAATACACATTTCTGCTTTATTTTAAATTTTTTTTATGTATATTTTTTCTCTAGTTGATTTAATTTATAAGAAAATCCAAAAAAAATTATTTAAAATTAGCGTCCAAATAAATGGCTATACTAGAAGTCGATATATAACTCAATAGCGTATTTTCCTATCTACCAAGATTGAGTCTCCAACCCAATTGCTTGGTGACTTTAAACCAATCCACATATATGGAACCATCGCGGTTCAATGCCCATATTTTTTCAACAACAATCAATAATTTTTGGTAACTACTTAGATAACCACAATTCTGAATCAGCTTCTTAAACATGTCATGCACTTCTTTCCTATCTTCTTTAGTTGTAGAACTAATTCCCAACAGAAGCATTGGAAATGCCAAACTATTCTTTAATTCCGAAGACTGTAATAGTATTTTCAAGTCTTCTCTCAAATTATAACCCAAGACTTGGATCTCTGGAACAATTGGTGGTAGCTTTCTAATCACTTGACGAAGATAAAGTTGAGTTGAAAGCTGATACACTTCAAATAAAGTTAAGTGAAATTCAAGTTCTTCCGGTGTTTTCAAAAATTGAAGGCATGAGAGATCTGGTTTCGCAAACTTGATTTGTTTATCCAATTTTTCAGATTTTTCCATCATTTTACTTACAACTTCGAACTTGTCACAATCTGGTAAATCAAGGCTAATTTGTAACGAACTATATTCAACTAGCATGCTTACAATCTCACCGATTAAAAGAATAACTGGTCTAATACACCCCTGTAAAGGATCATGTATATTCTTATTGGTATTATTCATCGAGAATAATTCATGATAGTCTGATATTGGATAAAATGTACCATTTTCATTCGATTGAGACGCCAAAACGTCAAAATATGCAAAATTCTCTGCAAGTAAATTACCCTCGATGGAGCAATTACTTAACAAAAATCTAAAAGCACCCGGCATCTTATTAATCATATGAAAACAACAAGTAAAATAGTGGGACCATTTTGAAGATGTGTCACCAAATGATATTTCCATACAGACTAAAAGCATATAACAAACAAAATTAGTAATGAATTTCTCTCTATCTAAGCACATATTGTGTTGTTCAATCATACTATTAACAAGTTGAGTGTATCTGTCAGCTTCTTTGTTCTCCACTTGAAAGTTTAGATTCTGATTCTTTCTCATACGACAGCCCCAGCCAACCAAGGTATATAGAACTGCTTTTTCTTTAAAGGCAATTGGAATATAGATTTTAGAATAATAATTAAATTCTTGTGGTAAAATTGATAGATTTGGAAGAATTTTCTTGCAGTAATACTCAAAATAAGATAGCTCCTCATACGTTAATTCAACGGGAAGTTTAATTTCCAAGGATTTTGGAATTGGTGATGTCGTACTATTAAATATATTTAAGTACTGTGGATCATTCTCGAAAAAAATATTAAGAAAATTGGTATCTATTGAAACAAAATCTTCTAAAGATGGTGTAGGTTTGGTATCAAAAAGACTGTTCAGATTTGATATATTATTTTCTAAAATTTTCATTACAGTATCGCCAACCACTTCCCGTATACTGCTTAGTTTTGAAATTTTTTCTTGTGGGATATCAGGAATTAAATTGGGGTAACTAGGCAGAATCATTTCTGTATCTATTGAGTTCATACAGCTACTATTATTGATATTGATTCGCAAAGCTATTGCATTCCCAAGGTCAGACGGTGGTTCTTTGTATTCACAAATAATATTTCTTCTTAAACAGCCTGTACAGATTGGCTTTATTTCATCACATTTCTTCTTTCTTTTTTTACAGTTGATACAACCAGATTTTGATCTTGTCGCCCTGGCTTTTGGTTTATCCACTTTCTGATAGGACATTTTTAATACTTTTATAAAACTAATACTAAACGCCTCACCTAGTAACAAAAAAATTAATCAACAATGCAATTCAACATAGATAACGAAAAATAAATGTCGCATCTTTATCATCCAACTAAAATAAATCCAGTTTTTTTAGATGGGAAATCAAATAAAATTTTCCAAAACGTTATGATTCAAAGACAAAACCTTTAAACCAAACTTCTTAACTGTTATATTCTTAAATTATACCCTGCAAGTTTAGGACAAAATAATAAATGCAAAAAAAAAAAAATTAAACATTGCATAAGACAGGATTCGAACCTGCGCTCCGTTACCAGAAACAGATCTTGAGTCTGTCGCCTTAGACCGCTCGGCCACTTATGCTAGCTTCGAAATGTAACGATCCCAGACGAAGTCACTTCTCCGTGACTTTGATTCTTTGATAAGCCGTTCACGTGACTCTAACGGAGTCAGTGAAACTCCGAAATATATCAAGGAACTGTTCACGCCGAACGTCGAACGTCGAGTTTCGAACTTCGAACTTCGAACCTCGAATTCTGAAAAACATTTCATCCTCGGATATTTTCTAATTTCATATAGAACTTTTTATAGGACAACAAAATAGAAAACAAAAAGAAGTCAAGAGAACTTCTTATTTATTTCCTCCAGAACCGTTTTATTTGGTAGCACCGGTTAAAGACCATGACCGCTTACGGGATACCTGATAGTGAAGTAGAGTTCACAGACAGTATGGATGGTTCAGAAAAACTGATGCAGTTAGAATTAGAAAATCGAAAATTGTTGATGCAACTACTCCAACAACAATTTATCAGAGGTGATGCCCACATGGCTGTCAATATTGAGGTTCCCAAATATAG
>PPNM03000092.1:0-23172 GCA_003707275.3 Kregervanrija fluxuum | reverse complement strand
TTGACGTGTATTCAGACGTCATTGATCCACTGCTGATAACTAACGTGCTGAATGGTTTGGTTGGAACAACGGTAACGATCTCTGTGGATGATATTTCATTACCATCGGAATCAGTGGTGGAGACGATTGACGTGTATTCAGACGTCATTGATCCACTGCTGATAACTAACGTGCTGAATGGTTTGGTTGGAACAACGGTAACGATCTCTGTGGATGATATTTCATTACCATCGGAATCAGTGGTGGAGACGATTGACGTGTATTCAGACGTCATTGATCCACTGCTGATAACTAACGTGCTGAATGGTTTGGTTGGAACAACGGTAACGATCTCTGTGGATGACATTTTATTACCATCAGAATCAGTGGTTATAATAATGGATGGATATTCAGTGGGGATGGAATTGGTGGTGATTGTGGTGAATGAACATGTTCCTGGAGCTTGGGCTATTACTTCGGTAAGAGTCCGGATACCACCATCATGGTAGGTTGAAACAGAATATGTTGTGTAGGTTGTATATTTACTTTGAAGGCATAGGTAATTAGTTGAGGTGACTGCATCCGGAGTGATTAATTCAGATGCACAATTTTCGCCAATATCACCGTGACTATAAACTGTATCAAAATCTGTAATTATGTTTCCATCAGGATCAACAAATTCAAAATTTAATGCACCAGGGCCTGATGCGTTTATCGTGACAATCCGCACAGGGTAGTAATACCCCATTTCTAAGAAAACATAAACGTTGGCATTTGTAGTTGCTCCATTTTGTTGAGAAAAGTAAAGATTCTCATCCAATGATGTTGAAGTATCAAATGTTTGTTGACAACAATTAACAGCTCCATCACCAAACCAGAGCATAAGACCATTATCAAAGTAGGTCATTGAAATTGTATAAATACCACTTTTTTTAGCTAAATTAGGATTGTTTTGTTAGTATGTTAGTTACCTATTATTAAAGAAAAAAATCACAACATACGGTAAAAATAGCCTGATAGTTCCAAGGTATAATTATTACCACTAACCTCCATACCAAACATATCGAATTCATAGCTGCCACCGGGAAAAGAAAATTGGGGGATTGTGACCCCATTTGTTGAAGTAATAAAGGATGCTAGATACCCACTAGCATAAAATTCTGATCCAAGGGTTGCCTCATTTGCAGCGAAATTTGCACAAACGTAAGGGGTCGGTTCCATTGCGATAGTACAAGGATAATGATAAATTGCGGCTAGAAAACCTGGAGTAAGTGAATCTAGGCTAGTATCAAACGAACAGCCAAGAACAGTATTAAGTTGGACCGCAAAAGCTGTTTCTAAAATTCCACAAATCAGAAACAGCTGATTCAATAATTTATTAAGACTCGTCATTTTGAAATATTAATGGATTGTAGTCAAATTTACAATTTAGCATATTACGGAGGAAATAAAGCCAATTTATTAATGGTAAAAATATTATAATCTTCTTCTTTTAAACTATTTTCTAGCTTATGATTCAAAAAAAAAAAGATTTAAACTACGAAACATTTGCTCTCAATTGGTAAAAAAATGGACCGGAAACTCTTAAGCAATTCCGATAATGCCCTATTATAGAAATCGTTTAAACATGAACTGATTTTTTAATAAATTATTTAACTCAAGTGATCGGCATAACAAACATTAAAATTTTCAACCTTCAATTTAGGTTACTTGCATGCTAAAATATGCATATAACCGGACAAATCCAAAGTTATGTTGATTTAAACTAAAATGAAACTCGTGGGTGTATACATGAAATATCAAATATTTCAGGCTTATTTCCTACCAGGGCAATTTTTGCGACGTATGAATATTTTGAAGAAAATCGGTTAAATCTAAAATCTAGCTGAGCATTTATTCTGGAGTCACTTCCTTTCCCAGTATCTTATATTTTGAGCATGCAATACATAATCTGGCGTGAGAGTTACAATTGCCAAAAATGATAGGACATGTAAAGGTACATTACGTTATCATAAATAGATTTATTGATAAACATTTACGTTAAATTAAGTGATATAATAATTGGGAATTATATTTACCTTCAACAAATTGGGCAACAAGTAGTAATTCATTTTGGCACATCAATTTTGTAAAGCAAATTATTCTCTGTACAACAATAAAATAAAAAATCTGCTGTAATTGCTGAATCCGATGCAAGATTGACGGGCAGGAAGCCGGAGGCAAAATTAGCCACCGATTTCTGAAGCGGCGGGGCGTACGATATTAAAGCAGCACAAAGAACCCTGTGTTTCCACGGTTACTATATATAATATCGCTTGTTTGAAAAATACTCAGAATTGGTTCTGTCGTATCGTAACAAATCTATTATATCACTAGTGTCCGTGCGGACAGCGACACCCAAGCAAATATGTTATTCCACGACTCAGAATAATGTAGCTCTACAAATTTTGTATCGGCTGGGTAGTGAAGTTTTTATTGGTACCCGTAGCTCGACGTCAATTGCACTTTGCAAAAAGTTATTTTTGACCTCAAACCATGGAAGCAGAAACTTGCCTACTAAATTTGACGCCAATAGAATTGAAAGTATTGAGAACGTAATCAAAAGTTCTGCCTTTTCATACTACAATCATGTTTACCAGGAATCCATCATACTTTTAATCATCAGAATTGAGGGTAGCTTTATCCTCAAGAAACTTTAGATATTGAATTCTATAATAAAGTAAAATGTCCAATTAATTTCTCAACACCTGATGATATTTACGTATCTAGCAGTGCTGACGTGTTTAGTTATGGTACCGTATAATTAAGCTGTTTTATCTAGCAATTAGGAAGATCACTGGAAAAGAATATATTTAGCGAGCAAAAACCTCAATAGCCAGATCATCACCAGGAAATTATTTTTGGTATAATTTTTGATGAGAGCTAAAAACAAATTAATAATCGTCCTCGGCATGACATATTTAAGAAAAACAAATTAAATTCTACTATGATGACACAGCATCATTCATATTTTGAAGTCGTAGAAAATACAGAAGGCTCAATGAAAAACCACAAGTTAACCTGATAGAAACAGTTTAAAAGTGTTACTAAAAGGAGTTGATCCTTATATCCTGGTGAGACTGAAAATGAGCACAAAAAAAGAAATAGTGAAGAAGACAAAAATACAGTAAAAAGATTGCAACCTGCTGTGATTTATGATGATTTAGATAATCTTTGTAAACTTCTTCAATGCTATAAACTTGTAATTAAAGATGACGTTGTTGGAACTATTCCTGCTTTCTATTTTTTTTTCGATATAATGATCTTGAGCTACAGAAAATGCGTTGGTTATTGGTCAACATTATCATTGCAATCCTGTTTAGCCATGATAAGATGGCTCATTTTGAGGACAAAATGCCTCGAAAATATTGAAAATGAAGTTAATAACATCGAACAATAAAAGAGTGAAGATACGTCAATGTTTTTTTTTACAAATTAATTGATAGTGGTGACGAAGAGTTTTATTTTTGGCAGACATTTTTACTCTATTTGAGTTTATTTGTCTAAGCTAACAATTTTTGGTTTGACAGAAACCTATTTCTACGATTGCTCCTTATACAAAGACCTGAAATACACCTAAAATTAAACGCAAATAGGAGCTTTTTGTTGAACAGTTGAAACAGGCAATAAATATGGATCATATTTAAAAATGGCTATCGATAGAATTTATGATTGCAAAAAAAATTGACTTATATCATACAACAAAAAATAGTCTTTATTTAAGTAATTCTATTAAACCTTAAGAAGAAAAGGGTAACCCAAATTGTTACAGCTTTGTGGTTCTTTCAAATACAATAATCAATTTTTTTTCAACTAATATTGGTGTATTTTTGGAAATCGAGCAGTAAGAGTTCTCAAAAGCTTTGGTATTGTTTGATTTGTTCAAAAAATCAAACAATGCCGACGAAACAAGTAGCTCTAATCTTAGATGTAATATGCAACTTTCTAACGTGGGTCATAGATCAATCAGAGACAGAAAGAGCAGCGAATATTTGTAAAATACTGAGCGTTCTAATTTAGAGTTTGAACAGATCCCAATTCAAATTCAAATGCAGCATATAATGGAATTTTGAGTGTTCAGGGTAAAAACTTTAATGATTTCTTAAAGGGTATATATTTACAGGCGATATCAATAGTTAAGGGGCATCAGAACAATGTACAATATAATAATATGTCCAAAAAATGAAATACTATAACTTAAGTCTCTCTAATAATGTTATTCTCAATTCAAACGATGAAGTGGTTTTTAGCACAACTAGTAATATTAAGCACAAAATGGGTTACAAGACTACTTCATTGATAAGTTTTTTAGTGGGCCAAATATCAATTGTCTATTTCATAAATAAATCTTTGGTAATAAAATAAAGTGATTGGAAATACGTATGTTCAACAAAATGTATCAGAACCTTATAGTATTTTTTAAACGAGGTACCGGACTTACCATATACTTCATTTTCAATCTTCTGCTTTTAACTGTATTCAAATAATGAAAAAATACAAATATATCTGAACTAATGGAGCAAAAATACAGAGATCTCATCGATGATAATAACGAGTTGGTTTATTTATGAATCGATAAAAGGGTTCATCCCCTCATAAAATACGAAGTTAAAAGAAATGAGGCTAACGATTACTACCAAGTGGAACAATAATTGATTTCAAATAAAAATGCACTTAGTTAGACGTATTGCAGAATTAATGCAAAGCAAAAAAATTGCATAACAAAGTAAACTCGATTATCAGGACAAAACTGCATATAAACATGCAAAATTCATACAAATTTTCAGTCAACAAACCGTTCGCTTGAACTATTTGAATAATAAACATTAAATCAAAGAAAGCAACTTCAAGACTGAAACACAAATTGTTTAGATATAGTTAATAAACTTTTACTTCTCGTCAATTGAAGCTGACTATCCTGATATACTAATCAATTTTAGGTATTCATTTTTTAACTTCTGCCAATTGGGTTTGATTGTAGCAACGAAGATTAAGTAATTTTTTAATTTTGTCGTGTAATAACCATAGTGCTCTTGTTTTTTTCCGCAAAAAATACGAAGACTAGGGCAACAACTAACGCATGAAAATTTCTTCACCCTACAACAGTATTTTCATTTTTGCCCAAAAATATTTTGGAAATAAAAATACCATAAAATACTTTGCGAGAAATAAAAGGCTCTCGTAAATTCCTTTAGTTTAGTACTTGACAGTATCTATCTCATGTGATACAACACCTTTGGTTGCAAATAATTATTTTCTGTCGAAGATAATTCCTTAGTACTTAAAAAATATTTGCCAAGACAAGCTGGTGAAGTAGGAACATCAAGGAAATTTTTGTTAAGAGTAGTAAACTTACCATATCAATTTCGTGCTAATTTTGGAAGGCAATGTCTCCAAACTTACCCAACTGATGACCGTAATGGTATCGAACGGTTTAGCATGACCAACGGGAGTAGAAACAACGATAACTTTTTTGGTGATCAAGGTAGACTTTCTTATGCAAATGTAATTTTAATAATGAATATGATAGTTTTAGAGGTCGTTCCACATGTGTTCTTTCAATTCCAAATACGTATCCTATGATGAACTTAAATAGTAGAAACAACAACATGTTCAGTACCAGCGCTAACTTTACGTTGATAATTGGTTGAATAGACAGTTGGTAGGTAGGAAGCTTACGTTGATCCTCTGATGATTTGAATAGTCCTGTTGGTTCCAATTGAAGCACTTAGATACAGTGGTGTTAAAAGTAGCAAATATGGTGCAGATAATGGATTATAAGTTATCATATTGAAATTATAATCTATATAGCTATGTTAAGGATAGGAATACGATAAGAATAAAAGTGAGCTTAGCACAAGCAATGAAATTTACAGGAGATGTTACTAATTATAACATATTTTAGATCGAATGGTAACTCATTTTGTCAGAACCTAAGAATAATTAAGATCAAGCAGCAACTTGTAACAATTACGCAAATTTACTGCAACCCAATATTGTTAACTGTGAATTGATGCATTATATATTGCATAATGATGATAATTGTGGATTTTATTCTTGATATAATTAACAAAATAAAATAATTTTAATAACCTAAAAATTTGTAAAATTTTGATCTTCCAGAATTGAGGTTTATATAAAGTTTTTAAAGAGTCGGAAAAAGTTTATTACTTCTAGAGAATGTTTGTTGCAAAATATACCCAGCATCAACAGTTGTTGCACCTGCAATAAATAATTTACGTGAAAATATCATCTTCTATTTCTTGAGTAATAAAAGGCTAGCCATTTTGACATAAATTCAAAAAAAATTAAGTACCTTTTATATTCCTAGATAATCAAACGATTGCGTTAAAATTTTCTAATTGTTATATCATCCGGAATAATTTTAAAAACTTGTCCGAACTAATTTTCTGTAGTGTAGGGCTCACTTTAATATAAGATTAGATTTGTCGCCAAATTAGTTATTTAAAAACTATTATGTTCTGTAGCGTTGCTCTATTTTCTTGATAACTAAAATAGCTTCAAGCTAAGGAAATAATTATTTACTGGTTTACATTATGCAATTTTTTTTGGAGAATTTTACTCCTTCCTCTCCGTTACAAAAAATTCAAATACTTTTTTCGCTTTTAATTACCGCAAGAATAATCAGTTCACAAATTATTGAAAAGTACCCTTGTCTATAGCTTTATCATTTTCACTGCGTTTTTGAATTTGGGTGATTGCCTTGAACATGTGCTCGACACTTTTAATCCTTTTGTTATTGCTATGATCATAATAACATCAAAGCTAAAAGGATTATTAAGATTGGCTTTACTCCATTAAACTCATTAGATTTATTGATCTATAGCCGGCATATGCTTCTGTAATAAAATGGCAGAATTCTCGTTCTGCTCTCTACTAATTCGATTTGGTGGGGGCAGTAATTCCTCTACTTCTAGCTCTGATAATGAAATAAGGATTGTTATGCTTTGAAACATATGATTAGAACATCATCGTGATTGGTTTAGCTTTGAGCAACTCATGACTGTTGCAGGGGTAATTTAGTATAAAGTTATCACTATGAAGACGGAGAATAAAAGGTTCAGCAATTGGTATCATTCCCAAATAACTGAAAATAACTTTTAGACAAAAGGACACATTTTTAAATATTGTTAGATTTTTGATGTGATAAAATTATTATTCAAATTTATCTTTCTTTTTGGATTTTGACTTTATTTCTAAAAGTTCCCAGTGCCCCATGAACTCAATAACTAACTCACACGCTATAGCTATTTTATGGACTTTTCACACGGCCAACTCTATGAAATATTGAATTTCCATTATCAACACACATTAAAAACAACAATTTTTTCCCGGATAAAGATACAATTGTTTTTATTTCCATGGCTTTAAAAGTGGCCAAGATTTATCGCGTTTTAATATGTTTCTCAATTCGATAATTTTTTGCTGCTTCTTCGTCTATTTACAGGGCTATAGAGACCAGAAATCAGCATGTGGCGCAGTTTGAAAAAAGGGAAAAATTGCATGCGATTTTTGAAGCATTTATGTTTTCTGCGAAAATACGCAAAAGCAAACACACGAAAAAGGCATTTTTATCACTTTTCTTGTATTTTTTCCTTGATTGAATTTAGGATTCTCTTTTACCGAAACAAACACTAGTTGGCATTGGCGTCTGGTCTTACCGCAGCGATATGCCTCATATCAGAAACTCCTGGGAAAACAGTAGTTAAGAGGAGTTTTGGTATTGATGTACGGGTTCTTGGGTTCTTAGGACCCGATAGATAATTTTTGGTGATTCTACCGCATGGAGGAACAAATGCCTTAACAATTGCACTGTGGTGAGAAACTCCAGGAATCGTCTTGGCTTCAAGATGAAGAGGTTTGCAATATTCATTACAGACAGTTTTGTAAAATGGCTTTGACAATTTTTGTTTTTTTTTCATTTGGTACGTTTATAGCAATGTTATATTCTTGCAAACATAAAGGCGATAATTATCCATTTGCAAAAAAATACTTTCCATTTTGCGATGAATAATTAATCTAAATAAATGCGCATTTACGAATATGTGTATTCATGACTGTACCTTTTACGATTGTACATATTTACAAAAATAAATCCATAAGTCAAGCAATTATGTGGGAGAAAATAATATTAATTCTATAGAATAATGGTGAACATAATCATTTTACCCATGAAGTATATAAAAATTTACAAATAAATATGAATAAAATTGTTATATAAGACATTCTTTTCCCTGTTTTTTGTACAAAAATTATTAAAAAAAATTTTGAAGTTTTGAAACAAGGATGCAAGTTGGAATACACGATAATTTCAGATTAACTGATAATTCAAGAAAAAGGGGACATTATTAAATCAAGCTTAGAACATAGTATTTCATTAAAAAGTCATATCGGTCGGATTTATGACACTCACTGATTTAGTTCAAGAACATATGTCAGTCAAGAATATGATCTAAAATTTTAAAGGATACGTAATACAATTTTTAAACACAATATTGGTCAATGACTAATTGTGGCGACTATGATAAGCATCAATCATTAGTCATCGATAACAACTTGAAAAAAAATTTGTTATTAACACCGATAAGTTCAAATAAAGTCTTTGACGAGATGAATTAATATTCTACGTTCAAGTAAAGGGGGCCAATATGAAGTAAAATTAGAAGAAAACATTGAACAGTAATAATATGAAATTAACGCATTAATGATATACATTTTTTAGATCCCAAATACGGAGAGTAGATATGGAGAACACTTAAAATTATTTGAAAATAAAAAATGACTCCAATTATTGAAAATAAGTAACTACTAGCTATGGTTAAAATTTTCCTTATCAGAATGAGAACGAAACTAAAACTGTCATCAGGAGCGTTCATAAGGTCAATAAAAAGCAAAATTCTGCGACTATGCAAAAATCTCAGAGACTTCCATCAACGGAGTCGAAAAAAATTGTCATTCAAGTGAGCCAATTTCGAATCAAGTGTCAATTAAAGAAAAAGAAAGAGGTGATAGTTTATTAACCAAAAGCTCTACTCCACAAAACGTAATAACTGATGCAAGTAACAGTAGTTTAACAGTTGCAAGAGGAAATAGAAATACAGGAATTCAATGTTCATCTCACTCTGAAGAGAGGACTAGAACAGTTACTTCAATTGAAATTCCACACAGGTTATAAAGAGAACGCAGTTGATTCCACAAGGCGTGCCAGTGCTTACATGACTTTGTGCTAATAACGGTATGATAGATCATTGACTGTTTAGGGAAAGGGGATAATATGGGGATCAGGTTCAAGTGCAGTTATTTCATTGAAAGATGATAATGATGAAATAAGTGATGTTAATTTAGCAATTTCAAAAAGAAAATAGAATATTCCAAATAGACATGGAGATGTATCAAAATGAAGTCAAAAGAAACATGCAGTAATCTAAAGGAGAACTACTAGCAATGGATACAAAATGTGTATTCCAAAATGTTACCAAGATCAAATTGCCAGAGAGCACATATTATCTAAAGGGAGATGGATGCTTAGTGTTTGAAAAAACTGAGTGGTACTGAAATATTAAAGCTAGATTAATTGATAAAGAATTCTTTCAAAAGAGAGGCTGAAGATTATGCTACTGTGATGAGATATGAAACTCTCAGATTTGCTGTAAGCATTGCGCCACCACTAAATGCAAATCCCACATTTTAAATGGAAATAAAAACTACGTTTAAAAATGTATATGTGATCATTTTCAGGTACAAATACTCTATCAGGGAATGTCTGGGAATAAAGAAAGGAAAACAAAATAATAGTTTGATAGTTGGTAGAATGAATAAACAGCTACTATTTAAAAATTCAGTATCAGCTAGGATTGCTGAATTCAATTAGCAAGAAGATGAACGGGCTGATAAGTTCGAAATAATTATATTAACTGACGCTGACGGCACTGATTGCGTAGAAAAACAGATAATCATGATCTGGACAAATTACTATGTTGAAACGTAATATACTAGAAAGCAAAGAATAATAGTTAAATAAAGTGATGAATCTTAAACAGATAACAATCAGTAATGTTGATAAAAATTGTAATTTTTAGAAAAAGTTGATAAGAATAAAATGAAATAAAATAAATTGAAGGATCATACAATTTTTTGCTAACAGCGAACACTTACTATTAGATTCACATAATGCCCAACATTAAAATACGAACAATGAACATCAGAAGATATGTCAATTGGTTAAGAAATTAGTAACTCAAGAAATATTACTACAATTCATTTTGCAGAGCTATTAATAAAACATTATGAGGAATTTCGTTCAAAGCACTGTTGAAATTATTCCACGGAAGTCACTATATAAAAGACATTTCCGATTAAGGCGGTGTGTGAAACAACTAATTTGTTGAATCTCGGGCGAAAATGAAAATTTTCATAAAGTACTCCATATACTTTTTATACTTTTATGTATCAATTACAATATAGATTAGCTGAGTGTTTTGACTAGTGTTTTTATTCCTAAGATCTAATTGTTGGTGTTTAATATAACTTAATATATCAAACTGGGTTTATACTCATAGTTAGTACTCAACAAATCTATATTGTAATTGGTACATAAAAGTATATAAACTATTTATAGTTATATGAAAATTCTCACAAAATTTTCATTCTCGCTTGGGATTCGACAAATTAGTTGTCGCTAATTCCCAATTAGGAATAACTAACCTTCTCAATCTCAACCAGTCAATATTAACAACATTTTCTGATTACTATACTTTCATAAAATTATATCTAATTTTCACACTGAGTAATAACTATGAGTATAGACCTAGTTTGATATATTAAGTTATATTGAACACCAACAATTAGATGTGAAAATTAGAAAGAATTTTACAGAAGTTATAATTAGAAAATATTAATCATATGATGATAAGAATTATGATGTGATATGAAAAAGAATATCCTAGAATAATAAGAAGTGTTCTAATAGTCATGCTATTACTAAAATTAGTAATAACGTGATAATTTATATTATAAACTTTATATAATTAAATAACATAAATAGGATAGCTTTTCTTCTATCTGATTTATGAACTATGTTGGAACCTGAGGAAATTGTACCGTTAAATCAATTAATATGGTTCCTATTTTTAGGATAATTAATGCCATTCCATTGTTTTACACTACATGCATAACCCCTGTAGAAGAAACCAATGAGATCAAAGTAATCATTGATAATGATATTATTTATGTGGCTACATTCATTTAATGGGATATTGGGATGAAGTCTAGACAAAGAAATGAACAATTTCAATTAATGACAATTAAATTCAATTTACCTATATATATGTGCTATTCTGATTTTTAGTTTCTACCTGTTTCACAACCTTTTTCTTTTCTCTCTTTTGAGAGAGATCTTTTTATATAAATTGAATACAATTTAATTTTACTTTGTTCTTACATTTATTTGCAACTTCTGAGTCTAAATCGATTACACGATTTCTAATAGTAAGTATTAACTTATCTATCTATGAGACCACACCTGTAATCGTTCCTCCTGTGAGCGTTATCCTAATCATCATATGTTGGAAGCAGATGATTATAAATAACATTACACCCTACTGGAGGAGGTGTGGGATTTCAATATAAAATTCTTAACGTTCCAATAAACTAAATAGATTATATAAATTATCAATTCTAATCCAGAATAGTTGAATATCTAATTCAGCACAAACCCTCATAGATTAAATCTAATAATTAAAATACAATCAAAATATTAGAACTTAGGAATAAACACACTAGTTAAAACAGATTTCAATTAATTATTAACCAATCAATTGATTCTTTTTAACTATTCAAACATTTGCTATTACACTTTTTCAAAATTAAACATAATTTTCACATTGTCCTATAAAAAGTTCTATATGAAATTAGAAAATATCCGAGGATGAAATGTTTTTCAGAGTTCGAGATTCGAAGTTCGAAACTCGACGTTCGACGTTCGGCGTCGGAACAGTTCCCTGATATATTTCGGAGTTTCACTGACTCCGTTATAGTCACGTGAACGGCTTATCAAAGAATCAAAGTCACGGAGAAGTGACTTCGTCTGGGTTCGTTACAAAATTAATTAATGGTTGTATAGTGTAGTGGTTATCACTTTCGGTTTTGATCCGGACAACCCCAGTTCGAATCCGGGTACGACCTTATTTTTTGATACTTTACACGAGAATTTATAATATTCTTTGGTCTTGTAAAAAAGGCTTGTGCCATATAGTTTTTTGTATTTATTTGTTACAATGTTAATTGAGATACTTATATCTGAGGTAAAAATAAAAAATTTGCTTATTGATTAACATATAATATTCTGATACTAAAAATTGCAAACTACAAATGCCAGTAAAAGCCGAGTTTTAAGAGGTACCATTTCTGATAACCTTTCTGTGTAAAAACGACAAAAGTTGAGTGGAAGTTAAAATATATTAAAATACAGGAAAGAGTGATAAGTTTTCTATTGCTGAATTAATAAAAGTATCTCAATTTTGGTAGGATGACCGGCAATGGGAAAAATTAGCAAGAAATTCTCACGAATTTTAGCTGGAAAAATTATCAACACATTCAGTTATTTCTTTCAAGATTTTGGTATTTGTCTAGAATTTTATATCAATAATCCCTTAATATAGACTGAAATGTTTGGAGAAACTTTTTTGTTTATTATAGCTGTTGTCATTAACGCATTGTCTTTGTTTGTTGAAGTTTACTTTACCATCAGTTACTCCGATCTAGAATGCGATTACATCAATCCAATTGAATTATGTAATAAATTAAACACTTACATTACTCCAAAAGCTTTAGTTCATGGTATATTATCCTTATTATTCTTAGTTAATGGATATTGGTTTGTCTTCTTGTTGAATTTGCCATTATTAGCCTATAATGCAAACAAGATTTATAAGAAAAATCATTTATTAGATGCCACAGAAATTTTTAGGACCTTAAGTAAGAATAAGAAGGAATCATTTATCAAATTAGCGTTTTACTTATTTATGTTCTTCTTCTATTTATATAGAATGATTGCTGCTTTAATTGCAGATGATTTTGAATAAATTAAAGTAATAAAAATAATTAAATTTTTTTTCAATCTATTTTAAAACAGTGTACTTTCTTAAGTTTATATAGTGCTATTTTATATTTTTTTATAATCGTTGCTGGTTTTCAATTTATATTATTAATAAATTTTTACATTAAGTCGTTATTAAATTCATGGTGTGAATATTTTGAGCTAATTCTACATGGTTTACAAAGCATAATTTATTTATGCATACATATTATATATTTTCATATAGGTTTCTTAATAATTCATTAACATTTTTCAACTTGTTAATTAAACCAGTTTTCGAGTTGAAAATATTTCTTAGATGATTTAATTTCCACTCCATCAAACCTTCCAAATTTTTATAATCATCATTTTCAGTCACATTTCTATCCACCATATCATTATAGTTACTTTTAATTTTTTGTAATTCCAACAATTCTTTATACATTTTAGCCTTTAATCCATAGCTTTCTCTCATTTTCAAAAATTTGTTTCTCAAGTCTTTTAATTCAAGTGAATTAATATTTCTCTCCTCTCTGATATTAAATATATCCAATCTAAGTTTATTTTTTTCTGAATTCACTTTATTCAAGTCATTTAGTATAAGATTGTTAGATAGTTGCAAATCAATTAAATCTGCAAAATATGCTGAAACTTTCTGTCTGTAATCTTTAAGAAACTTTTTGAAATTTAATTTTATATTTAGCTCATCCTTATTTTCATCTACATTTTTTTGATTAAATTTTTGTACAACTTTATTCAAGTTATTTTGATTTGAGAAGTAATCTTCAAAAATTTGTGAAATGACATCAATTGATAGTAATTTTGTTTTATTTGTGGGTATACGGCGATATTTAATTTGAATTGCTTTCGATCGTGATTTTTCAATGGTTTTTGATTTTTTTGAGTTATTTTTTGTTATTTTATTTTTAACATTATTATCCGATTTTTTTTGAACCTTATTACTTCGATGGCTCTTAATTAATTGTTTATGTCTATTTAAAATGCGTTCTTCACTTTTTTTAATAAAATTTTCATAATCATTTGGTAGCTGTTGAAATTCAGAGTTCGACTTTAATAATTGTCCAGAAGTATCTTGCTGGTCGTTATCATCGACTGAATTTTGTCTTTTTGAATTTAATTTTGAGCTTTTATTCTGACTAGAATTGTTCTCTCTTGCCTTTTTATTAAACTTAGAATTCAAAAACAAGGGCTTTGGAATATCTGCTAGAGCCTCATTCAATCGTGGCGATTTTCTAACCTTTGATTCTAACGATTTTTGTGGTGGTGATTTTAATTGTGGTTGTGAATGTGACTGCAAATGTAAGTGTGAAGATGATTCAACTGGCGGAGCTTCAAAAACAAAATCATCTAGATCTATCACTCTTCTACCTGAACCTCTTTTTCTAGATTCTTTTCTAGCTTCCCTGGATAACATGCAATATTTTAGTCTGTAATATATAAAATCAAGCTGACCAATGATTTACAACAAAATACGAAATTAAAACGTGTTTTTTTTCCTTGAGTATGACCGACTTGTAATATCTATTTGTAGCCTAACTAAATATTGAATGACTATTCCAATGCTAATAAAAACGAAGGAAAAGAATTTATTTGTGATAACCTAAATAAAATAAACTGAATATCTTTTTTTTACGCCAAAAAATAACTCACGATTTTCTCCTTTTATTCGAGGCCTTCGGAGCCTCTGATAATCACAATTCATTTTAATTATCTTAATATAAGCAACTTACACTATAAATAATAATGGGGCAAACAAATAGTTCTGATAATCAAAAATTAAAAGATTCCAAGATATCAAGATCCCAACTATATAAGCTGTTTTTCAATCTTACCAAACACAATATCACCCCAATTGAATTCTTATGTTTGGCCAAAAATTTAAATAAAACACAATTATTACCACATGATAAAATTACAAAAGAACAATTATTATCTTTGTTAAATTTGCCATTAAATGAATCAACTGAGCAATTATTCCAATCTCTTTGCTTTTTACAGCATTTTCCAAATTTATCACATGATAAATCGGATGCAATTACAATTCAGGGTTTTGTTATATTATTAACGTTACTTGACCGTTCAAAATTAGATAAATTTATAAATATACCAAATTATTATATTAATCTAATTTACTTATCATTGATTAATTCAAATGCAAATTCAGATTCAGACTCTCTTCATAAGTTATATGACAATGACGAATTAGTGGATGTTATTTTTATTGAAAATTCAATCCAATGGAGTTTGGTACCATTAATACAATCATTTGACACTTTAGAATTTAGTGATTTATCATTTGAAAAATTTAATAATCTAAATCTAGTTCTACTGCCATTACTTTCATTAAATAATGGATCACAACCATTAATTCCTCCAACTGAATTGTTTAATTCTAACAACATTAGTAATTTTAGAAAATCATCTAAAAACCTATTAAATATTTATAACTTTCCATTATTAAATAAAGATTTCATTAAGATTTTTCCAATTATAAATCCGAATCTATTTAAACCATTAAATTTATTGTTATTACCGCTTTTATATAATCCGATCAAAATTAATAAATTACCCACAACTAAATCAAAAATACTTTCAATTTCAAATATTTCACAATTAAATTCAGTTATATCAAAAATACCACATTTACCGCTTTATGTTGGATCAAAACATGGATTTTCAATTCGTTCGATCCAATCACACATTTTTAAATATCATGCTCCGACAATATTTTTAGTTCAAGGTAAGTCTCTACCCTCAAATCCGACAAAACAAACAAAACCACTGAACTATTTTAATTTCTATAATAATTTCCCAAAATTTCATAATAATGATAATAATAATGATATTAATGACAGTAATGAAAATAACGATAAAGATAATTCTAATAATGAAGCTTCTTTTAAAACTGATGAAAGAATTACCTTTGCAATTTTTATTCCAACTCATTGGCAGATTTCAAATTCAAGCAATTTTTCAAACAATGAAACTTTTATAATTCAAATATCTCCGATCCAACAAATTTTTAAGTCAAATAATTTAAATGACCATTATGCTTATTTCAATACAATAGGTGGTGGCATTGGATTCGGTTCTCCACCCCCAACTAAAGATAAATTTAATCCTGGTGAAGTGAGTTTGACAATAGATAATAACTTGGAAATTGCGAATTTTAGAATTAATGGTATTGGGGGTACTTTTAGATCACTTTTTCAAAAAAATAAAGATATTTGGTTTAAAATTAATGAAATTGAGGTTTGGGGTTGTGGTAATGTAGAAGATATCGAGGAGCAAAAGCTTCAATGGGATTGGGAAAATAGAGAAGCTGAAAGACGTAAAAGACTAAATATCAACCATTGGGAAGATGGTAAAGCGTTACTGGAAATGGCTGGTATAATTGGTGGTGATTCAAGAACTGGTGGTTCAATATAAATTCAATTTATTGTTTTAATATTATCTTTTTACAAATTATTTATTTATTACAAATTATTATCATTTCCTATAATTCATAAATCCTTAGCAAAAATACTTCGCCTAATTATGCTTCTTTATGCATTTAACTATTTCTTACCTTTCTTAACTAACTTCTTTTTAACATTCTTTTTCATCTTATTTTTTCTTTTCTCTCTAGCTGCTTCCTTTACTGTCTTTTTATGTTCCTTTTTAAAATCTTTATCTTGGAATCTTTTAAGTTTGGATCCCTTTTCGTCATCAGAACTATACTTACTATTGTCCTCATCACTATCTATGTCGTCACTTGACTCGTGGTCATCAATATTTTCTCCTAAATTTTCCTTATCTTTTATTTCATTCACATTGTTTTCTTCATCTTCAACATTGACTTCACCAACTAAATCTCCTAACGTATCAATATCACCTTGTAGAAATTTAGCGAAGTCTCTTTCTTCGATATGATGTAGACTACTAACCAAATGTAGACTTCTAAAGATTTCATCTTCCGTATCATCATCTTCTTTTAATGGTAATTCATTCAGGTAATTTTTCAATAATTCGACATCTTCAACATCTTTGCCCGCTATATTTTTATCCTTCATTAATATTCTCCAAGGACTAATAACAAGTTTGAAAATTTCTCTTTCTGGGAAAACATTAATTTTTTTTATCCTATTAAAAAAATCATTAACATTTTTAATATCCATTCTTAAAAAATCCATTGACATTTTATGATCTGGTTCAACACTTTGCGAAACATCAAAAACGTATAATTTACCTTGATGTATAATTGTATTATACTCACTTAAATCTGCATGAATTAATCTACATTTCTGAAATAGTAATCTCATTAATATAATCATTTCGTAATAAAATTTAATAGTCTCATCCAATCCACCAGAAAATTCATAATCTTTTAATTTTGGGGACGGAGCTCCATTTCCAATTGTTAAATACTCCATAATAAGAACATGACTTTTCAAGTCAATTGGTTTGGGCGAATTAATCGATGGCTCATTATAAATTCTTTTTAAATTTCTAAATTCTTTTTCTGCCCAGATTTTAACCATTTTTCTTGGATTATTTTGTAATTTTGAATTTCTAAATCTAAATTCACCATCAATATATCTATCTCTGTCTTTGAAAATCAAAATTGATGTTTTATAAATTTTAACTGCAAATTCTTCTTTCATATTTTCGTTTTCTGCATAATAAATATTTGCCTCTTTACCCGTTGAAATACACCCGTTAATTCTTGTAATGGTACCATTTTTAAATAGCTTTGCTAAAAACTTTATGGTTCTTGGATCTAGAACTTGCTCAACAGTTGCCCTTAATGCTTTATCTTTTGTAAATCTATGTTTTGGTGTAAATTTATTCAAATTTATTCTTTCGGAATACTTTTCTAACAATTCTGTCTTCTCTTTTAAAACATTTGATGAATTGGATCTATTATAGCTTTCATCATCAGAGTCTGAATCATAATCTGACATAATCTAGATATATTGGTTACAGTTGAGAAAAGTTCGACAAAAAAAATTTATAAATTGATGCAAATAAAAGGGGAAAAAATTTATAATGAAAACTAAAATTTTTTTCTTTTACATTAAAAACCAGTCGATTTTTTTTTATCTCCAATTTAATACAATATTTTGTTTAATATATCGTAACAAAACTTTTCCAACTTATTACCATCAGTAAACCTACTTCTTCTCTTAATCATTTTGTAGTAACTTAACATACATAAAATAAAGTAAGTTCTGACAACAAAACTTAGAACAATCACAATCACAACAACAAACATTTCATAACCTTCACTTGCACTTTGACTTATCAAATCTTTACCAACTCTTTTAACTAATTTTGTAGCAACATTTGAAACACCGTCTTCACCTTGATTAGAATACTCCTCATAAAACCATAACCATGAGAAATAAGGTGTAAACAATACTCCTAAAAGTGAATCAACTAAGTAACTAAATGTAACAACGGAAAACAACTTAATTTCATATTTAATGATTTTCATAAATCCAATTATATACAGTATAACAAAACACGAATTTGTCAGATAATATAACCACTGAAAAAAATTAATTGGATGATTTGTAAATAACGATAATAAACCATAAACACCGCTCATTTTGTTTATAATGCCATAAATCAGAATTAATTCAATACCACAATATAACGGCAGCACACCAAATTTAGTGGGAAAATATCTATTGATGTTAGTGATCATTTTTATGGCTTGTGGATACTTCCGTGTTTAACAGATATTTAAAACAAAAAGGGACAATAATAATTTGTCAGTAAATTGATTTGAATTTTTCTTTTCCCGGGAAATTTTGTTTTCAAGTTCTTTTTCTTTTGCTACAATTCGCCTTAAATATTAATTCTAAAAGACAACCACATCTACAATGTTTAAGTTCATAACCAAACATTTAAAAGCTCCAGTGAGACCTACAAAGCTTACCTTACTTAATTTCAGTGATCCAAAGACATTTCCAAGAATTCAAACGACTTCGGATTCATCCCTTGGTGGTTATTCCACAGGATACTTTGAACCTTTTAGACCTGGTATAGACTCCCAGTTAGTTGGTCATTATCATGGGAATTTAAATCCAACCTTACCTAAAAAGGATATCAAAGTTAAACAATCCGGTTGGTCCATGTTTAAAACCAAGAATAGGAATAGTGATCCAAATGCACAATTTAAACCGTTCTATTTCTTGAAAAGTCAAGCAAATTTTTGGTGGGATTTTACTCCATTTGAAGTTTTACATTTAAAAGTTTTGAATATGACTCCAAACAGAAAATTTATGGTTAATATACAAACAGATACAATGTCGAGAACAGATTTATATCAACACAGGTTATTTACCAGAAATGATCCTAATAGCGTGAATACATGGCAAGACATTTTTATCAATTTAAATGAATTTGTACTTACAAATAGGAGGCACCGTTCAAGTTCAATATCAATCTGAATTTGAGAAAGATAGGATTAAATCAATCGGTTTAAGTATCAGTGATGGTAAATTTGGTGAATATAGTCTACTAATTGAGAGAATTGAAGTTTTATCAGGTTATGATTACTTCCAATCTTTAAATGATTCAAGAAATAATAAATATCCTTTAATAAAAGATAATAGTACTGATGATAAACTACCAATTAGTGACAAAGACTAGTTACAGTTGTATGGATCATTCACTTCTTGCATGTAGCCTTTTTTTTCTTTTTATTTATTTAATACCATTATACAAGAAATATCTATACTTTATAATTTCATTTTCTTTTTCTTTCTTCTAATTAAATTTTAGCTCTTTTAACCTCTCTTTCGTTTTCATCGGTTCCGTTATCCTTAATATTCATTCCCTTATTGTTACTCTTATTGTGATTCAATAATGAATATACACTTTGGTTAGAGTTTGATCCGAGAGAGTTACTCCTTTCTGGCTTTGCATCGCTATTATTGTTCATGGTAACAGGAACACTTCTTGGAGGATTATATAAGCTATAACCTACTCTTTTTCCATCAGAACTTTTCATATCATTCAGCCTATAAGGTAACGAAGTAGTCGACGAACTTCTTGCCTTTTCAATACTTTGGGTAGTATTAGCGTTTCCAATATTGGCTTTGGAATTAAATGGAGGTTCCGATCCTATACTAATTGATCTACCGTTTTCATGGTGTGGTAATGTAGGTGGTGAAAAACAACTTTGTGGATGAATTTGTGCAGTTATATTGCTAGTACCATTCATCTTAGTTGGTATAAGTTGGGGGTGTCCAGAATCTCCAGAAGATCTATCACTATTATCAGATGGAGTTGAAGTTACTGTGCTTGGAAAACCTGATAAAGCTTTCCCATTGTTGGTTGCTGTTGATGGTAATGGAGGTGGTGCCGTAGTACATCCATTTGAGGGTGGAATTGAGAATGGATGGCCAGTGGGTGATAAAATGATATTTGCTGGTTGAGAAGCAGAAATCTGCCTTTGATGAACAGGTAATGGCTGTAAAGGATCATAAATGGACGGATTCCGTGATCTTCCCGATGAGAGAGAAACGCTATACCGGATGTCCTTATGTAAAAATGGAGATTCATTCTGTGATGTCATTTGCTGTTGATAGCTAGCATCGGGTAAATAAGGATAAGGACCAATATTACTGAAATACGGATTGCTTGTAGCTGAAGTTGTAGAAGGATTCCTTGGATTAGATTGTGAATGTATGCCTGATTGCGATTGATGATGATATTGATGCGACGGAATTGATTGAAGATTGGAATCCCCATAATAACTCATTTGAGCAATATTTTTAACGGTCATATCTCTAATTGCACTTCTTTGTAAAATCTTACTTCTTGCACTTTCCAGACTATTCAAGACCCTCAAGTTAGATTCATCCTCATTAGTTGTTGAAGCTATTCCAATATTTTCTTTTATAATATCAATCAAGCTAACAAAATCATAATTAATATTTGATAATTCTTCCTTATAAATTTGATTAACTTTATAAATATGACTATATTTATTAGAAATATCTTGATACGAAGTTAAGAGTTCAGAATAATGATTGCAATTAGGATTTTGACTATAATCATGGTACTGGTGTATTTGATTAGCGGAAACAAAAGCCTGTTGGTGAGGTTGAGGTTCATTTTGTTTTTGCTCCTGAACCAGAGGCTGTTGTGGCTGGTGTTGATGTTGATGCTGCTCGTGCTCGTGTAGTTGACGTTGTTGATTTAGCTGTTGTTGATGTTGATGCTGCTCGTGCTCGTGTAGTTGACGTTGTTGATTTAGCTGTTGTTGTTGTTGTTGTTGTTGTTGTTGTTGATTTAGCTGTTGTTGTTGTTGTTGTTGTTGCTGTTGTTGTTGCTGTTGTTGTTGTTGTTGTTGTTGTTGCTGTTGTTGCTGTAGTTGTTGCTGTAATTGCTGCTGTAGTTGCTGCTGTAATTGTTGCTGTAGTTGTTGTTGTAGTTGTTGTTGCTGTAGTTGATGTTTTATTTGTAGTTGCTGCTGTTGTTGTAATTGCAGTTGTTGCTGAGACTGTTGCAGGGGTGGTTGGCAAGACTGAATAAGAGGTTGATGGTATTGTAATTGCTGTGATATCTGTGTTTGTTGAGTTTGAGCGGATGGCTTAGACGTAAATACTTTATCATCATGTGCTTCATAATCACTTGGACTTGTTGGAACTTGTAGTCTATGGGGAGTATAACTTTGAAATTCATTAGGGTTTATAGGGTTATTCATATCATAAGATAACTTCAAACTGTGAACTTCTTTTTCACTTGAAACGTTTTTAAAAGACCTTCTTTTAATTGAGCTCAAAGCTTCAACATTACCTTTTCTGAAAGTACCTGAGCTATGTTTGAATTCCCAAACTGGTGTGCCATTTTTAGATAATCTTGAATCTAAATTACTTTCTTCATCCGTACTAGTATTATTACTGTGAAATGAGTCATTAACCTTATGGAAACCATACATATTTAACTGTCTAATAAATGAAGCAATATTTGCATGCTTAAAGTATTTACTTAAACTTTTAGTGAACTCCTCATTGGGGCAAACTAGGAATCTTGATTGCTTTTCATTCCACCAAATGGTATCATTCAATAGAGGCTCTTCAAGCATTGAATATAATTTGTGAACAAAAGATGCAGTTTGTGGTGACTTTTTGTCCTTTTCCTTTTCCTTTTCCTTTTCCTTTTCCTTTTCCTTTTCCTTTTCCTTTTCCTTTTCCTTTTCCTTTTCCTTTTCCTTTTCCTTTTCCTTTTCCTTTTGTTTATTCTTGTCATCTTTGACGCTTTCATCATCTTTATTGTTTTCTTTTCTTGTCAACATTACTGCAGTTATCGATGGAGTAAGAGTTTTCTCTTTCATTTGTGGAGTATTAATCACATGTATATCTGTGGGTGGGTTGGATTGTGGAGTTACAATATCCGGATACATTTTATGTACTGATATATATAATATAGTATTTAGAGAAATCAATAAAAATTTGAAAGATCAAGTTCTATTTCCAATCTGAAATTTCTGCCGTATTTGATAATTTTCTCCGCTGGAATTTCTTGGTGCACTTAATTTTAGTTTTTTGACATAGCACTATCAAAACCTAATGATACCTAATATATAACGAATACCCATAAATAAAGTCACTAGGTTCTGTTTATTCCGGCCTTTATACCGGTGCTCTTCAATAAACTAAAAAATTGTAGTGTTTATGTAAAAATTAATTTTGCCGACCAGGGAGAGGATTGAACTCTCGATCTTGCGATTAACAGTCGCACGCCTTAACCAGCTTGGCCACCCGGTCTCGGATATCTTTGTAAGGATTCGGAATTTCAGTGTTCATCTTTTACCTAATTTGTAAAGAGATTGATCTTCGAGAAAGTTCCAAGAGATGTCTCACCAGTTGGCAATATGCAACAGGTTGGAATATTTATGTCAGAACATTAATTATATTTTATAAGTCAAAGACATATTATGACAATAATTATGTCCTATGGCATAAATAATTACAAGAACATAATAGTCTTCACATGAGATTTATTAAAAATATTAATTCATCTCGTCAAAGACTTTATTT